>PISX010024102.1:0-27389 GCA_004024625.1 Mellivora capensis | reverse complement strand
GGGAAGGAGAGAGACGACAGACAGTGAAGCAAAGGGGCCACATGTTAAGCAAGGGCCGTGGAGGGTCTCTGCTGCGTCCTCGCCAGCTTCCCAAGTGAAGGGCTTCAGGTCTCCGGCCTGAGCAGGGAGGTGTCTCCCAGACCCGGCCGGGCAGCAGGTCTGCTGGGCGGGAGGACGTGGGGCTCTTCACCCGCCAGCCTCCCGCTCCTACAGAGGCCGCAGGCAGGCTCGTGGATGGAGACTGTGACCTCCTTCCCTCAATCCTGTGACAGCGCCGTCATTTTGGAGGGGCTCTTTCATAACTTACGGGGACTTGGCGGAGGAGTCCGGGAAGCCCATCCGTTGGACCAGATGCCGCATACAACGCAGTGGGCGGACAGAGTTCTCAGGGACAAGGACAACGATCAGACCGCCACCGTGGCTGGGCGTGCTGGCGTGTCAGGGTGGAGTGGACCCCTGACCCCCGACATGTCTCCCAGACACCGCTGTTTCCTGACCTCGCAGGCTCTCTACCCCCACCTTCCCACCCAGGGGCTGCAGGGGGCATCGCCCCGTTTCTCGGCACACAGCCGCGCAGACCCCATGGCGGGACCGGCCAACGGATCAGTTGAGCCCCGAGGCGCAGTTGCGACCATCTGGGAGCTTGGACAGAACCCGAGCGGAGCAGCTGGGCTCCCGGAGCGGCGCCCACCTGCTGGCATCCCGAGGTGGAACTTTCCTGCCTGTAGGACATTCCTCGGAAGGAGGAGCTGGACGCGCAGCCCCGCGGTGACCCTTGAGCCCAGCGTGCTCCCCACCCCCCCACCCCCCGCCTCAGATGCACCTGCCCCAGCGGCTCCGGGATCAGCGGGCTGGGCCACCAGCTCCCTCTCGCCAGGGGCGGCCCGCGACCACCGTGACCAGGCTCCGGCAGGAATCTCTGCCTTAGCTGCAGAGGCCTGAAGTATTCTGGAACCGTCTACACTGTCTGTGAGCAGTGCTCAGCCTGAACGGAGGCAGCGTGGATCCCTGCGTCACACACGGACTTGGCTCAGTGGGTGTCAGTGTAGCCGGCACCTCACTCCTGGCCGGCCTCGTGTCCTGTTTGCTTCTGGCCTGTTACTCTTTGCCTGGCCCTTCGCATCCACATCCCTGCCAAAGGCAACTTCCCGAAACCCAGTACTCTGTGAACCAAAAAAGTGCTTCCTCAGGGTGCCTGGGTGGCTCAGGGGTTAAGCCTCTGCCTTCGGCTCAGGTCATGGTCCCAGGGTCCTGGGATCGAGCCCCGCATCGGGCTCTCTGCTCAGCGGGGAGCCTGCTTCCTCCTCTCTCTCTGCCTGCCTCTCTGCCTGCTTGTGATCTCTGTCTGTCCAATAAATAAATAAAACTTTTTTTTTAAAAAGTGCTTCCTCCTCTCTAGCCTCCAGTGTTTGTTGTTGTTGTTTTTTTTTTAAGATTTTATTTATTTGACAGACAGAGATCACAAGCAGGCAGAGGCAGAGAGAGAGAGGAGGAAGCAGGTTCCCCGCTGAGCAGAGAGCCCGATGCGGGGCTCGATCCCAGGACCCTGAGACCATGACCTGAGCAGAAGGCAGAGGCTTAACCCACAGAGCCATCCAGGCGCCCCTCCAGTGTTATCTAATTACCTTTCCTCACCCCCCCCACAGGAAGGTGGTACTGGGGGTTATCACTTCCTCATTTTCTGTCCAGCGTTCCCACCCGCCTCAAGGGCAGCCTCATCTCCAGGCAGGGCACCCCTCGTGTCTTTACAGCTTCGGGCAAGGGGGACGATGACCCGGTCTGCATTCCTCACAAGAAATGTTCTGTGAGATACTGGGAAATATTTCTTCAAAGGCAGGTTGACGGTAAAAATCCTTCAAGGTTGGATTTTTAGTTATGCCCAGAAATCCATAATATGAAAACAGATTTTTGTGAGTATGTTGGTTACGAAAAACTAGTTCAAGGAGAAATTTAACGTAGACTTTTATTGCGGTTGGAGCCGTGGTGACGTTTCCCTGTAACACCCCTTTCCGTGAGATCGTGGGACTCGTGCAAGCGCACGCTAGCCTGGCCGCGGAACACCGCTCCTCCAGAAGAGACCCAACGCGGGGGTGGCCGGCCCCGGGCAGGGCTGCTGGAAGGCTGGAAGGGGCCCAGTGAGAGAAGGGAGCCCGCGGGATGGGGGGGACAGGGCGCTGCGGGAGGGAGCAGGCCCCCGCCGCCCAGCCTCCTCCCTCCCGGAACCGCCGCTGGGTCCTCTGAAAGCGCGGATATATAAATACACACGGGCAAAGAGCAGACCGAATGCCGGGCCTCTTTTTACCATCTTTGATCTTTTCTCGTTATTCGTTGAAAAAGTTCTTTTGACCTCATAGAAGGTGACACACTTAGACCAAGAAAGAAGAAATTCCTTTCTCATTGCATTGAGGATTCTGAAAATATGTCACCTGCACAACTTATTTTAGGAACGAGCCCCCTCTCCGACCTGTAGTAACCCGAGATGTTAGTCCTTCGCGGAGCTCATGGCGCTTAGACTCCGCAGCGAAAGGACTTCTGTCCTCTAAGCACGAGTTCCTTCAGCCTGCGCTGGTCAGGTGTGGACCTGCCCAGACCCCGCTCGAATCACAGACCTGCCTTCCCGAACGAGGACCGAAGGGGGGAGGGGGGGGGGCGAGCCATAGGACCATCCGCCTCCGAGGCCAGGAGCCAGGTTCCAAGCAAAGCCATCGTGAGGCGAACGCCATCGGTCCTTCGGGGGCGGCGGGAGACAGAGCTGCAAATGCGGTTTTCCCGAGGCTGCTCTCTGGGAGCCGACTCAGCCGAAGCCGGACGGGTTGTTTCCATTCCCTGTCCTGCACTTTGCCCGTCTTTATCTCTGTGAACTTCTCGTGGCTTTAGGGCTCCTCTTCCTACTAAGGCTCTGGACGATAAGAGCCGCCAACGGACAGTCACAGCAAGCCCGTCCCGCCTCCACCTGGCGGCTGGGAGCGTTAGCGCCCGCCAGAGTGCGAGGCAAGGTGAGTGGGGCCGAGGCCCCCAAGCGGGCCTGGTCCCTGCCCCCTCATCACGCAGCCCTCAGTGAGGCGTCCATCTTCGGAGAAGCCAAGCTGGTGACACAGCCCGGCCCGGCTCGGGACCCCCTGCACACGTGGCACCAGTCGTCCTGCTGCTCCGCGGCTGGACGTCATCTTGCTTCCCTGGGGCAGACGCTGGCCTCTGTCTGGGTTCGTGGCACCAGCACGGCGTCCGACCCGTCACCGGCGCCCGCGCACCTCGGAGGGACGCACAGGGACCCGGGGAAGAGCAGCGGAGGGGGCGGGGGAGGGGCCTGGAAGGATAAAGGGACAAATCTGGTGACAAGAGGTGGGCAGGGAGGGGTCACAGTGGGGCCAGTGGTGGAAGGACGAAGGTCCAAAGGCAGGAGGGCGGGTGGGGAGATGATGAGGCTCGTTTGCAGACGGGGGGACTTTGAGGTTAGGCAGAGCCTTCAGCAAAGTGCTCTGGCCCAGGCGGATGAAATTGAGACCAGTGTCCCGCTGTGGTCAACAGAAATGTCAACAAAGCGTTGCTGTGCACCGCCAGGACATCTTCCCACCAATGTCTGTACCTGGAAATCTATAGATTCCTCTGGTGGCCAAACTGGAGAAACAAGCGATCGGGCTAGGAAAAGCCCAGGAGGCAACTCCTATTTTCAAGAATACAGAGAGATTTTCACAAAAAGTGTGATGGAGGAAAAGTGTTAGTTATCAGTTTGAAAATGAAAGAAAAGAGATCTCAGGAAAATGTAATGTGACTCATAGATGAAGCAAATTCTTGTTTACCTAATTCCAGAGAGGAAGAGTGCAGGGCACGCCTGGAGGCTGCAATGGCTGCCCTTGGTAGCCGACTCCGTAACACGGGAGCCCAGTGGTACCACGGCCCTGCAGTCCTTCCACACCTGTCACAAGACGAAGTGCCCCCCCCCCCCCGCTCCCTGCGGCAGCGGCACCACCGCCCCAGCGTCCCCCGCGTGCGGCCTGCATCTCAGCAATTGTTGTGCTTGTCCCCCAACTAGTGGCCACCACAACTTTCAAGCAAAGTAAGTGTCACTTAATGCATTCAGCAATAAAAAATGTGCAGGTTTGTTAACCCCCAAAGGTAGAGTAGAACGTGAACCTTCTAGACAGACAGACCGCTCAGGGCGGTGAGAGATTGCGTTCTACAGTCCATGGCCCCAGCTCCGCTGAGTGATGTTGTGATCTTCTCCGTGCGAATCTGGAAACATTCAGCACACTGAGGACCGTCCAAACGGTGGGAGTACTTCCGCCCCGGCACCGCCCCCGCACTCGTGACCGTGCCTCCAGCAGTGGGGGGCAGGGCGCGTCCCCGAGGCAGCGGCACCTGCTCGCGCCCCAAACGTGGCTTCTCGCCCCAGCTCCACACATCCTACACTCAGAGCAGGGAGCCTGCTGCGGGACTCGATCCCAGGACCCTGAGACCATGACCCGAGCCGAAGGCAGAGGCTTCAGTAACTGCGCCCCCGGCGCCCAAAGGCGGTTATTTTCATTTTTCAGCATTGCGCTTTGATGGTCCGTCGTGAAATGCTTAGCCCATCGGAACACCGTATCAGTGGCTAAATGCGCTTGTTGGGGAAAAGACCGTCACGGCCGATGGAGTCTTGCACTCACAGCCAGGAGACTGAGCTGGGCCAGCAGAGCACACAACGCGCAAATGTATCAGTGTTTCAGATAAGTTGAAAGCGCCCCCGTCGTGAAGAAATGTTGTGCATTCAGGTTTTTCTGATTCAACACTTCGTTCTATGTAATGGGCTGTACGTGCAGAAGCTCACGCGTCCTCCCACACTCGCGCATGTGCAAGTCACAGCGTGTTTTACAAGGGCGTTGCGGAAACTACGGAGTCACGTTATTCCTTCCAGTGAGCTCCGCGTACTTGCAGGCTTGAGAAAAAGTAGCACGGAACGGTTTACACTCATTTTGTATCTCCTGTGTCCCTACTGCTCTCAGTCAGGACTTGGCTCAGCAGGGGAGCGCGTGACTCTTGGTCTCAGGGTTGTGTGTTTGAGCCCCACATGGGGTGCAGAGATGACTTAAAAATAAAATCTAAAAAAAATCTAAAATTCAGAGGATTTTATTAGGAATGCACCATAGTTCAAGAAAGATCAATACTTGGTAAGTAGGAAGGCACTGATGACCGCCACGGACGCCGAGCCAGTCTTCCCCAGGTTGGAACGTCCGTCTGTCTGATCTTGGGCTCTCTGCTTCTCCGTCTTCGCTTCCCCGTCTTTAAGGTGAGGGCACTAATCGTCCTGACCTTGCAGGGTCCTTGTGGGATCTCAGGAAGCTGGTGTCTGTGAAGCACCTGGAGCTGTGCTTGACACATAGGACACACCTGGGGGCTACGGCTGCCCACGTGTTCCCTAAATGAGGGTCTTCATTCTTGTCTTTGTCACCGTGAAGAATACCGAATCCTGGATGCCAAGGTACTCCTTAAAGTGACTCCCGTAAAAACACGGCCACGGCAGAGCAGCGTCCGCTGCTAGCGCTACTGTATGATTCCTTGAGCCTCAGCTGCGTTACGGAGCCACCGGCCAAGAACTCTGCAGGGTTAGGAACATCGGAGGTTGACCGCGCAGACGCGCCCGGAAGGACAACCCCCAGCCTAAAGCAACCACATCTGGGGGGCGCTAAGCAGCAGCCAGCGGCGTCTCTGGAAGGGGCAGCAGCGAAGCCATTGTCACGTGTCACAACCTTGTGACCTTCAAACTCATGCCAGAAAGGCAAGTTGCGCAGACGTCAAAGGACCCCGGGCCTGGTCCAAGCCCCTGTCCACTCGCTACCATGCAGCCCGGGAGACCTCAGACCGAGGGACCAGGCTTGGGTTTGTCCAGGGACATGCCATCTGGTCCCCTGCGGGGGGTCCGTTCTAGCCCTGGGGGCAGCTCCGGGCGCGTCTCCCAGGAGGGGCACCGGGGAAGGCAGCTCTGAGGGAGCCTCCCGTGGGCTCCTGCCTGCACCACTCAGGGGTTCCCGGCCACCTGTCCAGTTCCTGGTTCACGTCTTTGCAGGGACACAATGGGCTGAGAGTTTGCAGCAGGAACAGTGCATCAAGCACTGTGTTCGGGATGAACTGGCTGAGTCACATTACTAAGGGACTCCCCAACACTAGCACTGTCCTGCCCTGAGCGGGTCCTTTTGCGCTTGTGCCGAGAGGGCCTCTCCCGGAGCCGGTGTGCAGGGCGGGACGACTGTGTGTAGAGAAGGCAGCTAGCGGGTCCCGAGGGACATCTGGGGGCCACAGCCTCATCGGGCAGGTGTGGTGTCTCAGGCTCAGGAAGGGTCAGAGCGCTCAGCTCCACGCACCTGCCCACAGAGGCAGCCGATGGGCTTGGACTCGGCATGCGGCTGGTCTCGTGCATGGCACCTTGACTTATCGCAGCATAAAGGGGATAAACATGGATTCAGGTGATGGTAGGGAGACATTTCCTCGGAGACAGGCTTGCCGGAAGCAGGAGTCATGAAGGAGCAATTCCAGGAAGACCTGAAGGCCGGAGACAGACACCGGCCACCTTCTCCAAAGGACTTCCAGGAAGGGTTACTTCGCCCTGTCTGGGTCAGGGTCATAGTTCCTTCAGAGGGAAGAGACGGGGTTAGCGTGACTGTCATGACCCTTCCCTGTCCCGTGGTGCTCTGGTTTCTCACCACGTGTACTCAGGAAGGGCCGACTCAGAGTGCATTTTGGAAAACTGAAAAGTCCAGGTGGGCTCTGCCAGGTCTCGAGTGCGACCTTTTTGCACACGTGGCCGCAGGTCACTCCGGTGACAGAAGACGGCCGGCATTTGGTGTCTTAGCAACCCCAGCGCGGGGGCGCACCGCAGAGCGCTTCGCGATGGCCAAGAAGAGATTGAAGACACATGCGGGGAGCTAGTGCGCCCGGGGACGGGTCCGGTGAGGTCCCCGCCAAACTCGGAGGCCGGCTCCCGGCATGGAGGGCCGGGGCTCGCACAGACGGCAGACTTGTCGCGGCCGTCGCTGCTCGAACAAAGTCCACCAGAAAGACAGAGTCATCAGGCTACACGTTCCTACCTCGGAGGGCAAGACGGAGTTGTGTAAGGCCACTGAGATCAGAACAGGGTGGGCAGACGGATGACCCAGGGTCTGAATGGGGGCCTTCCTTTCACCGGGAAGAGGCACATCTGCCACTTTCAGAGGAGACACTCGTGTCCAGTCAGCAAATTCATGAAACTCCTTATCGTCTAATCAGCAAGGGGGGGTGACAAGGCTTGAATCACTGAACTGGTGGTCAAGACCCAAAATGCAGTGAAGAAAGGGGGTTTTAACCCTCTGACGGCAGCACTGAGGCCCAGCGTGCTGCCCACAAGGTGCCCTCAAACCCTCAATGTGGGAAGGGGACTCTGGGGTCGGAGGGGGGCTTCCATCAGGTGCCCATGACCTGGGAGCCGCCGCAGAGCCGGTCTCAGCCAGCGAGGCCGCTGTGTGCGCTCAGGGCCCCTGGGCTCCGCGTCCGTTTGGAGCCGGAACCGTTTCCCAGTTGCTGGTGTTCCGCCAAAGAAACGAGCCTCAGGAGTCACTGAATTTGTCTCTCAAGCCTGGGTTAGGGGTCAAAGTACCTTTTCTTAGCCCCGTGAAGGGCCCCAGTATGCTTCCTCCTTGGCCCTCTCTCTGAATATTTATGACTCGTGAACGGCCTCTCCCCTAAGTGCCTTTTGGATCATATTTAATCAGAACTCATTTACTTATTCATAGTGAACCCTTATTGAAAGGCAATATATCGATATTGGGTTGTAAGTATTAATAAGCCGTGGCCTCTGCCCCCCAGGACATACAGCCAGAGGGTAAATCACATGAGCGGGGGCTGGTGGTGAGGAAGGTGCTCTGGGCGCCCACGTCAGCTCTGGCCGGCCCTGCGCACCGGAGACCCCGTCCACAGGCTGGCAGAGGAAGGGGAGGCTGAAGGGGACAAAAACAACAGTCTGTTTCACAGGGACGGGAAGTGTGGCCTCTGACGCCAAGCCGAGGGCGTTTCCCAGGCGGCTGCGGTCCCGTGCGGGGAGAGCTCGGGCTGGCCGAGGAGGGAGCACAGGCTTCCAGAGGGACAGCTCGGCGCTCACGCTGGCCTGGACAACGCCAGCAGCGTGGCTGTCTGGAAGGCTGGGAGCAGGAGGAGAGCTGGGGAGGCTCGCACACACCCACGCCTCCGTTACGAAGCCCGTTGTGACTTGTACCCTAGAGCGAGTGCTAGAGCTCCAGGACCCAGCACCCTCCTGCCCACGACGTTCTGCCCGCGCCCTACTACGTGCGCACCATGACCTGACGAAGTGGCCGGGCGCTGTTTCTACCCCCGGTTTCCGTGTGGGTGGTCCACCATAAACAAAGAGCACCAAATGAAAAACAAGAAGCTCGCTGGCTGTCGTTTCAGTCGCATTTTGTGTTTGTTTGCCCCATTGAATCTCAGTGATCTACCTAAACGTGGAAAGATGCGATGGGAGGGTGTTTGAGGCTCGCTCCATGGCCATCAGCGGGAGAGGAGTGGGTCTCCGAGGGCCCTGAGGGGCACACCCTGGGCCAGGGCCCTGGTGGGAGGTGAGAGGGCTCCAGGTTTCTGGAGGTGACATCGAGGGCCCCCAGGTACATGAAGACAAGACACGTCTTTAGTGACCTGAGTCAGAGGTTGGAGAGTAGAACGGTCGCCAACAGTCGGGTGAGTGCAAAGCCCCAGGAAGGAGAGAAGCGGAGGGACCCCCAGCCTGAGGCTGGGATGGGGTTGGGGGTGGGGGCAGGGCGCACCTTTGTGCCTCCCCCAGGGCTGAGGCTTGAGTGCAGAGTAAGGTCACCTGGGGAGATTGTAAAGTCCCCCAGCCGGGCTGAACCCGGAGATCTAGATGGCGTTTGGGAGAACTCCTCAGGCCAGGACTTGAGAGCAGGGATTATGATGAGGCTGGCGGTTCTCGGGCCCCGCGGTGAGGGTCACACGCATGGGTACAGGCACACGACAAACTGTGCTCCCTGCCTGTCACTTCCACCTCCTTCTGCTGCATTTTTTGAAGATTTTATTTATTTACTTATTTGAGAGAGAAAGAGAGTGAGTGGGGGAGGGGCAGATGTCGAAGGAGAGGCAGAGGCAGAGGGAGAAGCAGGCTTCCCGCTGAGCAAGGAGCCACCTCGGGGCTCGATCCCGGGACCCTGGGGTCATGACCTGAGCCAAAGCAGACGCTCAGCGACTGAGCCCTCCGGGTGCCCCCCGCCTCCTTGGACAGCATGTAACTTGGGCTGATGGCTTCTCTTTTCCACCGTCTCCCACCGTGTGCCATACAGTCTACGAGAAACATGTCCTTGATTCCGGTGTGGCGACCTATGAGATCACTGCAGGAGAAAAGCATTTTTAAACCATCATTTTCTTTATTTTGCCAAAATTGCACTTTTGAGCCTATTGTTGGCAGAGAGTGTGGCGTCGTTTCTCAGCATTAGCGCATTGTCGACGCTGGCGTTTCGGAAACCTGATCTAAAACCCTCTTTGTATCCTGCTTCGATATTGATTTACTATCAGAAGACCATTTTCTGTTCGTCCCCAGCAGAAGGCAGGAGGAACGTGAGGAGGATAGGGTGCGCATTTCCTGACGACGTATTTATCCTCTGAGCCAAAGGACAACGTTTTCCTTTTGCTTGAAATATCTTAGTTGCACTTTTTATATATAGAAAAGAGCATGTAACTGTGTTGGGATGGTAGGATTCCAAATGAGAAAAATAAATCTGAAGGACACATTTTGCCTGTTTCATCTATATGTATCCTTTACTTTGTCCAGTTTCATAATTGATCAGCAACATTGTGTAAGTTTCAGGTGTACAACGTGGTGACCTGATACACACTGTGGAAGGTTTACCACGTTAGGGTTCGTTCACACACTCACCACCTCACACCTGCACTATTTTCTGTGGCTGTACGGCAGAAGCACGTCAGATCTCTCGTCTTAGCAAGGTCCAAGTACCCGACACCATACTTAACTGTGATCTCCTCGTGGGGCGTTAGATCTCCAGAACTCACTCATGCTGAAACTGGGAGTTTGTATCCTTTGACCATCTCCCCATTTCCCTGACACTCCCACCCCCTGATGACCTCCAAGTTCATTCACGTTGTTGCAAATGGCAGGATTTCCTTATTTCTCATGGCTGATATTCATGTGCGTGTGTGTGTGTGTGTGTGCACAATCCTCTTTCTGCGATCACCCACCGATGGGGACATCGGCTGTTCCCATGTCTTGGCCATGGTGAAATGTTGCAACGAACATGGGGTTGCAGATATGTCCTTGCGAGAGTGATCTCATTTCCCATGGATATATACCCAGAAGTGGGATTGCTGGATCATATTGTAGGTTTTTCTTTTAATTTTTTGAGGATGCTCCAGCCTGTTTTCCGCAGCCGCTGCACCAGCTGGCATTCCCCTGGCCGCGCACGAGGCTCCCCGTCTCGGCGCCCTCACCCACGCTTGCTACCTCTTGTCTCTTCTATCATAGTCATTCACCAGGTGTGATGTGACATCTCCTTGTGGCTTTTGAGTCGCCTGATTTTGTGGGAGGCTGAGCACCTCCTCGTGCACCTGTGTCTCCTGTGGGAAAATGTGTCTCCGAGACCTTTGCCTATTTTTCAATCACACGATAATGATGACTCCTTGCTCTCAAATTGCACCAGTTCTTGGTACATTTTGAATATTAATTGGTCATACAGGGCTCACAAAATCTTCCCTTCTCTCCCATTTCTAGACATAATTTTGTCATCCTTAAAAGTTGGCGAGATTTTTCAGTGATACCATCTGGGTCTGGATATTTCTTTTTTGAAAACTTTAATGGCAATCCTTTTTTTTTTAAAGGTTATGTGCCTATTCAAGTTATCTCTTTTTTCATTTTGGCTGAATCTTGTAGTTTGTGGTTCCAAAGAATGGGGCCCTTTCTTCCCAGTTTGCACACATAAGAACGGCCGCTGATCTAGCGTTCCTCGGCCACTCCTGATGACTGCCGAGCCTGTAGCCGTAGTTCTCACTAGTTTCATACCCGATAGTGGAGATTTCTGTGGTCTCTTTATCTTTCTCAGTCTTTCCAGAGGTGTATCAATTTTGTTGATTTTCTTGAAGAATTAACCGTCTGCGTTTCACTGTTTCTTCTGCTTTCAGTTGTATTGATTTCTGCCTTTATCATGATTATTTTCCACATTTTTCTTGCTTTGGATTCATTTTGGCCACATTTGTCTAGTTTTTGAATTGGATTCACGTGGTTGATCTGAAACTTTGCTTCCGTTCTGAGGCGGACCCTGGCGCCTTCCCCTCCCCGCCGGCCCTTCTCTGGCCGCGGCCCGCCGGTTTTCATCCAGCTTTCTGTCCTTTCAAAACTTCTCTTGCACCTGCCTCTTCGGCTCACGGGTCATCTACAAGGGTGTTGTGTGGCTGCCACGGGCCAGAGATTTTCCGGCTGACTTTCTGTACCTGACGGCTGCTCTGATCCCACTGTGCTCGGACGGCGCCTTCTGCGATTTCAACCCCGTTGAACGTGTGACCCGGACCACGGTTTGCGCATCGCGGCGATCGGAAAGAAGGTATATTCCGCCGCTGCTGAGCGCGGGGGTCTAAGAACATTAGCTCGGTGCCGCCGGCTGACAGGGCTAGCTGGCCCTGCACATCCTTCCTCAGTTTCCCTCTACGGTCCTATCCCTTCGCTGAGGAGGGCACTGGAGTCCCCACGCCAGTTTTGGATGTGGCTACCTATACATATTTTTAGCTCTGTCAGATTGTGATTCATTTGTCTTGAAACCCTGTTGTCTGGCGTCTGCCTGTTTCGGATTATATGTATATGTTCTCGGTTGATGAATCCTTTCATCGTTATGTAAAATCCCTTCCTGGCCTTAGTGATTTCTTCGTCCTGCAGTCCACTTTGTCTCATATTAATAGAGCCTCTCCTGCTTTTTTAAAATTAATGTGGGCTTCAAATATCATATTCCATTTATTCTCTCCATCTACCTCTGTAATTACATTTGACTTGGGCTTCTTAGAGACAGTGTGTGATCGAACTGTGTTTTTATTTACTCTGATAATCTCTGTATTTAATTTAATGTTAATACTCTGAGTGTAGGTCACTTACATTTAAGGTAATCATTGATTTTTAGGGCTTTGCTTTGCTGTTTCATTATTCGTGTCTGCTTTTTCGGTTCCTTGTTCTTTTGTTTCTCTTTTCTTAGGTTGAGTCCCTTGAATATTTTTTGGACATTGATTTTGTTTCCAACATTTTTTAGTGTGCCATTTTGTACGGTTTTCTTAGTGGTTGCTCTAGCGGTTACCGTGTGTCCGTCCGTGGATATGGTGCAAGCACGCGGGTGCAGTGCGAGCACGCGCGGATGCAGTGCGAGCACGCGCGGGCGCAGTGCGTGGGAACGGGACAGGCTATAGGTTACTTCAGACACTCTCATTGGTTGTATCACTTCAGGCCGAGGGCTGGACTCTGACTTCCATTTGGATTCTTTTACCGTCTCCATTAAAACATGTGATTCTTTTAAGTCTTTCTTTTACATGTGTTGAATAGCGCATCAGATGATGTTATGATTTTTGCTTTAGCCATCAAATATGATTTCAGACATTCATGAACTGAAGGATAGTTTATTATAGTTCCCTTATCACTACGACTACTGTTCCTGTCCAGCTCTTCCTACTGAAATTCCCAGTCTTCTTTGGTCATTCTCTGTGCATTTGCAGAGTTTCCTTCAGCCATTCCTTAAGCTGGGTCTGCCGCCGACAAATTCCCTTAGTATTTCTTTGTCTGAGAATGTTTTCATTTCCCCTTCATTCTTTAAAAAAAAAAAAAGACTTTATTTATTTATTCGACAGAGAGATCACAAGCAGGCAGAGAGGCAGAGAGAGAGAGGGAGAAGCAGGCTCCCCGCTGAGCAGAGAGCCTGATGTGGGGCTCGATCCCAGGAGCCTGAGAAGATGATCTGAGCCGAAGGCAGAGGCTTAACCCACTGAGCCACCCAGGCGCCCATTCCCCTTCATTCTTAAGGGATAGTTTTGCCGGGGGGTAAGGTGTTAAATAACAAATATTTGACTCAGTAAATGTGGAGATCTAATTGGCTTTATTAAAGGTTTCACGAATGGGGCCGCCTCCCGTCTGGCAAGTAGAGGGGACTCTGGGGGTTTGTGCAGATGGAAGGTTTCTATAGACGGAGGGTAGGGCAAGGGAGTTAGAAGCAAAAGAAAAGGATTATTCCAGGCAAGGTCTTTTCCAAGGGGGCCAGGCAAGGGGTCCCACTGTGCAAATCACTTCGTCTTCCTTGGAGGGGGACAGGGAGGCCAGGTGGCAGATTCGCTGGCCTCCCTGTCCCCCTCCAAGGAAGACTGCATTCCGGGGCCGGGGGTGGGAACTGCAGTCACAGGAGGCATTAAGCCCTGGTTTGGGGATTTGGCCTACGTGGCGCCAGGCTCAGCCTGTGGTTTTCTCTTTAACAAACGTTGCGGTTGACGGTTTGCTCTCACTCAGCTCTTCCTTGCTCTGGGCCTCCGCAGTTTCAGATAAGACATCGGTTGTCACTCACGTTGATTCTTTTTAATAGGTTGTGCGTCATTTCTCCTTTGTCTTTAAGAGGTTTTATTTTTATGTGGCTTGGTGTGGATTTTTTCTTTTTTAAGTTACCCTGACTGGTGTTCACTTAGCTTCTTGAATCCGTAGGTTGATGTCTTCGGTCAAATTTGGGTAGTTTTTGGCTGTAAGGGCTTTTTTTCAGCCCCACAGTCTTTATTCTTCCCTTAAGGGACTCTGATGACAGAAGTGTAAGATCTTTGTTACTGTCCCACGACCCTGAAGCTCTGTCCATTTTCCTCCGTCCATTTCCCCTGTTGCTCAGATGGGGTCAATGCCATCGGTCGGTCCTCAAGTTCACTGGCACCGTTCCACTTTTGAGCTCATTCAGCCTATGTTCATGTCTGTTATTGCACTTTTCAATCCTATAATTTCTACTTGGTCCTTTTTTAAAAAAAAAAAAAACTTCTATTTCTTTGTTGAGATTTTCTATTTTCTTCATTTGTTGAAATAGTTCATAATTGTTTCTTACAGCATTTTTGTTGTGGTTGCTTTAAAAACCTTGCCAGACAATTTTACTACCTGATTTATTTTGGCGTTTATGTGAGTTTATTAGTGAGGACGCAGGGAAGCTCCTCAAATCAGAGGCCAAAAGCTCCAGCAGAAGGAAGGAGGGGAAGGGACAGAAGCAGGGAGGGAATGTCGTTTGTTTCATAGAACAGACGGCTCCAGCCGAGGCATCTCCCGGCTCGCTGTCTTACCTGATAACCCCCTACGTGAGCCAGTCTGCGCCGGATTGGAACTGAGGACCCGCACAGAGCTCCCCAAGACATCTGCAAGCTGCCTTTAGCTCACTATGATAGCAAGATCTCCTCCTGCAGGTGGGGTTTTCCACCATTTTTTGAGCACAGTGCATGCACCAGCCTGGAGACAAGCTCCCGGCTCCAGTGCCCTGAAACACCGGATAAAAGCCTCCTGAACTAGCCCGGGGGAGACAGGGCTTCGAGAGCGACCTCCCTGTCTCCTTCCTTGTAACAAGTGATGAAGCGTTCTTTCCGCTCCACGCGTCCTTGGGTTGTATTCAATTTGGAGCACTCCAAGGTTCAATTACAAGTTCATCCTCTTTCTCTTTTCTTAAATCATGTGCTTTTCCCACCTCCTGTTAGACACGTGACTTGTACTTGTGTCTGGGGTGTTTTGTTAGAAAATTCTTGATTCCCTTCAAGCCTCCTATTTATTGGGCCATCGCTCTGGTTCTGTTCAGTGTGCGGGGTCTGGCCCCTTTTGTGAGCTGTAGTTACGATGACTGTTTAGTTTGGGGAGGCCTCTCAATGCAGTTAAACTGTTTCAAATTTCAGCAAGGTTCAACATTTTAATAAGCATGAATTTACTTTTTAATTAGAAAAAAGAAAACTGAGTAAGTGTATTTCATATCCCATGTGTGGGGATGGAGGGCACCGGGATGCGTATGAACTCGAGTCAAGGTAATGACCCACGCAGTAGCTAGTGGTCTTTCCTCTGGCCAGGAGGGCAGGGGCCGGGGGAGCGGGCCGGTCTGCCCTAACCCCAGGCAGTGCCGGTTTGCCTGTGCAGGGCCTCTGTGCCTACTGGGTTAGGATGTGCCCCTCTCAGACGCGCATCCAGCATCCAAGTGTTGTGTGCTCAGCGGCCAGAGTTGGATTCAAAGTCAGGGCTTCAGCCTATGAAGCTGGAATGTTCCCACTCAGAAAAGAAGACACACGGCAACACAATCCTGATGAATTAGTGAGCGTTACACACGAAGACACGATTATGGGACGTTTACGTATGCAATCTCCGCGGTCATTTCAGGTGGACAGTGATGCTCCAGAGGGTGACAGGTGCATTCGTAGACGAACCTCGGTCTGCCGCCGAGTCGGGAATCTCAGCAGACCACACCTTTGCTCAGGGATGACGACTGTGGAAATCATTTTATAGATTTCGACCCTTTGCTACTTTTCAGTGTATCCTTGATTACATTTTAATACGTGAAATAATACAATTTCCCCCACACCTGTAATGCTGAGTTAGGCCTCATTTTAAAATAGATTCAGTGTAATGAAATGAGTCTCTCTGTTGGTCTTCCAGTGGAATCCTGAAAAAATGCCGACCCCGAAATCTACCAATAGACTTTCCATAACGTCGTTCGTGGCCGTAATTTTCTAAAGCTCACCCGGTATTTTGAAACATTAACTTGGTTGAAACTTTTCCAAATTGTACAAGGGAAAGATGCTCGTTCTACGTTAGGGACTAGAAAGCTGACGGCGGCAGAGCTAGTGTTCCCGGAGCCACATGGCTAGTGATGGGCTAGTGATGGGCTAGTGATGGGCTAGTGATGGGCGCCGCCAGGCTCTCGAGGAGTTTTGCAGGACACCTGGCTCCTGCTTTCTCTTAGCCATGGCCAAGGGGGGAGTCTTGACAGCATTCGGCAAGCGAGCCGGGCCATTCCAACAGTGGCTTTTCTCAGGAAGGCGAAGTCTGTGGCCAGTATAGAAGAGATTTATCTGTGGAACTATGGGAATTCTGTTAATGATATAATGCTTACTAGATTTATTCTTTTTTTTTTTTTTAGATTTTATTTATTTATTTGACAGACAGAGATCACAAGTAGGCAGAGAGAGGAGGAAGCAGGTTCCAGCTGAGCAGAGAGTCCGATGCAGGGCTCGATCCCAGGACCCTGAGATCATGACCTGAGCCGAAGGCAGAAGTTTTAACCCACCGAGCCACCCAGGCGCCCCTAATGCTTACTAGATTTATTCTGTGAAACTAGATGATTCAACTAAAATGCAGTTCCCGACTCGGGTAGCAATTCAGCCATCTGGCCGGCAGAGGGCAGCACGATGCCGGCTCAAGGAGGACGCTCGGCTCCTTGAGGGGCATCACCTGGCCTTGCTCCCAGGTCACCTGAAGCCCATCCTGGGCCCTGGAGGGCACCGGTGTCCTGGCGCCAAGAAGTCGTGCAGGGGGGCGCCTGGGTGGCTCAGTGGGTTAAAGCCTCTGCCTTCAGCTCAGGTCATGATCCCGGGGTCCTGGGATCGAGCCCCGTATTGGGCTCTCTGCTCCTCGGGGAGCCTGCTTCCTCCTCTCTCTCTGCCTGCCTCTCTGCCTCCTTGTGATCTCTGTCTGTCAAATAAATAAATAAAATCTTTAAAAAAAAAAAAAAGTCGTGCAGGGCCCCCGACAGGAGGCAGTCCTGCCCTCTGCATGTTTACAGGGTGGAGGGGAGAAAATTCTGAACCGAATACACATTTTCTCAACTGCCTTTTCCATCAGAAATCTTGTCCGTAATTGGGAGTGTGATTTTCCTGCGTCAAATATACTGAACACTGTCTTCGAAAATATTTCTGTGTGTCCTGCAACAAGAGTCCCAAATCGTGTCACAAGAGCCACGAAAACCAATCAACCAACCAGTCGTACGGAAAGAGGAGCTTTGTGACATCGTAAAAGTCAATTAGTAACTTTTTAAAATATACAATTTTATACAGTTGTATATTACAATTTTACATTGAGATTTTTAATATACAATTTTATACCGAGTTCTTTCTCTTAATTTTTTAACGGTGTTGATATATGTGGTATGGATGCATCTCACACGCCACTACTACTCAAATAAGGGTTTTATCGTTTTATTTTCAAATAAGGATTTTAAATTTAAATTCCAAGTGGTACCTTGAATTTCTATTACAAATTTGTACTTAGGTAGAGAGCTCATGAGCTGTAGCAGGAAAACCGTCAGCTTGGAAGACACATGAATCATAGCCTCTGTCTGGCCATTTCCTGCCATGTGAGCTCGGGCAAAGCGCACGACTTCTCTGATCCTCGGTCTCCTTTCTAGAACAGGGACCCCAGTTCCCGCATCAGGGAGGTTTGCTGAGGAAAACGGTCCCACTCAGAGCTTTCGGTGAGGAGTATGCGGCCCCAGGCAGACGGATGGGGGTTTGTAAGACTCTGGCTCACGTAGCCCCTTCCCCGGTATTTACGTCGCCGCCCACGCTGCGGACCAGGAAGCCACGATTTCGAGGGCATCCGTGCCTTTGCCGCAGTCGCCCAGATGCCCACGGCGGAGCCAAGACCTACAGCTCTTCTTCCGGCTCCAAACCCGTTCCCTTTCCACCTCCCGGTTCCACCCAGTCACGTTTGGGAGGGGCCTGTGGAGGCATAAAGACCACAGCCATCCCCAAACCTCACGAACTTTCCATCAGGTGGGCTAAGTGAGAAACACAGCTTCAAGTCGTCGTTTTCAGTAAAGACTTAGGGCAGTTGTTCAACCCCAATTCAGGGCTTTACAAATAGGCTTTCCCAATGGTTTGGGTCCAAGCCACTTTTAAATGGCTTTAATGTTTCTTACATGTAAGGAAGAAAAATCTGAAAACAAACTGGATATCCAAGACTATGACGAGGGAAATGTATAGCACAGACGACAAGTGTCCACCAGGACCGAACGCGATGCGGCCACCAATGGGGCTGAGTCCTGTGTGATGACATAGAAAGACATGAAGCGTCACTGGGTGAGACGGAGGCCGCAGAGAGTGCGTGCGGTACAAGTCTAGGCGTACGTTCACACATGCACTTGGGGGAGAAGACTGGCTGTGTAGATGCTGAACCATTTGTGGTGACAACACCAGTGGCTGTGATCATGTCCCGTCGTTATGCACCAGGTAGTGTTTCCTGGATTCTCAATTTTTCAGCGTACATTCTTATCTCGGAAACAGAAAAAAATTAATTATTTTTTATTATTTAAGTATAGTTGCTATACAGTGTAACACTAGTTTCAGGGACTCGACGATCCTGCCCGTTAGTCACCGTCTGTTCCCATATACGATGTCACCACATAGGACTGACGACGTTCCCGACGCTGTGCTTCTCATCTCCCTGCCTCTCTTGTTTTGTAACTGGAAGTTTGTACCCGTTAGTCTTTCACCTGGGGGTCCATCCCCTCCCCCTTGCAATGGCCACTTTGTTCTCTGTACTTCTCAGTCTGTCTCTGGTTTTCGTGGGTTCATTTGTTTTGTTTTTAGAGCCCACATATAAGTGAAATCATGATCTTTGCCTTTCTCTGGCTTATTTCACTTAGTAAAATACCCTCTAGTCCAGCCATGTTGTCACAAATGGCAAGATCTCATCCTTTTTTAGTGGCTGAGTGATCTTCCGTCACATATGTCCATGCACACGCACACGCGATCTGTGTCTCTCACATGTGTCCACACGCAGCACGACTTCTCTAGGGGTTTGGATAAACCCCCAGCAGAGGAATTACTGGGCCATAGGATACTTTTAATTTTTGGAGGCCCCTTCGCACTGCTTCCCACAGTGGCTGCCCGGCTTGCATTCCCACCCACGGTGCCGAACGTTCCTTTGCCTCCTCACCAACACCTGTTGTTTCTTTTCTTGATCCCAGCCGTTCTGACAGTTGTGAGGTGGAATCTCACTGTGGTTTGTTTTTTAAGATTTTATTTACTTGACAGAGAGGCAGCGAGAGAGGGAACACAAGCGGGGGAGGGGCAGAGGGCGAAGCAGGCTCCCGGCTCTGCAGGGAACCCGGTCGGGGCTCCATCCCAGGACCCCGACATCGTGACCCGAGCTGAGGGCAGAGGAGGGCAGACGCCCAACCAACTGAGCCGCCCAGACGCCCCCTCACTGTGGTTTTAATTTGCATTTCCCTGATGATTGGTGATGTTGAGCATCTTCTCATATGTCTGTTGGCCATCTGGATGTTTTCTTTGGAGAAATGTCTGTTTAGGTCTTCAGCCCATTTTCCCATCAGATTATTTGGGGTTTGTTTGTTTTTTTGGTATTGAGTTATATCAGTTCATTATACATTTTGGAGACTCTTTATTGGATAAGTCATTCGCAAATATCTTCTCCCATTCGGCAGGTTGTCTTCTCATTTTATTGGTGGTTTCCTTCAGTCTGCAAAACCTTTTTTTTTTTAAGACTTTTTAAAAAAATGTATTTATCTGTCAGAGAGACTGAGCACAGGCAGACAGAGACGGCAGGCAGAGGAGAGGGAGAAGCAGGCTCCCCGCTGAGCAAGGAGCCCGATGTGGGACTCGATCCCAGGATGCTGGGATCATGACCCGAGCCGAAGGCAGCCGCTTAACCAACTGAGCCACCCAGGCGTCCCTCTGCAAAACCTTCTTATTTTGGTGTAGTCCCTATAGTTTATTTTTGCCTTTAATTTAATTAATTAGCTAATTAAAATGGTTTAAAATGAGTTTTTAGAGAATTGTGTACATATAACATTGCCAATAAAATCAAAGTAATTTTGTAGGTAAATATATGGAGATTATTTCCCAGAGTAAAAGATGCCAAAGGAAAGCCCTAGAAAGTGAGCTGAGAACTGAAGGCCTCAGAGCCCAGGGACTGTGGGCAGTGGGGGCGGTGGTGGAGATAAGGGGGAGGTACAGAGGTGGGGAGGTGGATGTGGGGGCGGGGGAAGGCTAAGGAAAGCCCCCAGGCGCTAGAGCACTGTACTTGGACTGGCTTTTCTCCACGCAGGAGGGTGGGGAATCCTATTCGTTCATCACTGAGATGCTTCCGGGAATCCTGGAACTGGAGCTTAAGCAGTGAGCTTTACCCACTGCAGGACAGTCTGCGGCGCGACCCGGAAGACGGGCGGTTGCACAGCTGCGATCAGCACTGAGATGTCACCCGGAGCAGAGCCAGCCAGAGAAAATCCCCAAAGCTGACCAAAGGTTCCTTCCCTCCCCTCCTTTCTTCCTGGCTTCTCCTCTGCTGCGGTGCCCGTGACCTTTGACCCCATCCTGTCAACCAAAGATAAAGTTAACTGTGATCAATTTGTGGGTTTTATTAGCATTTAGGATTGTTATGTTGAATTCTTAACAGCTTCTGAATTTAAAAACGGAGCTAAACAAACCTACCAAATGTAGAGAATCAGAGACTAAATGCCATTGTGGGGAGAAAACAAAGACCGGTTTTAGATTGCTAACATAGAGGCTAACAGGGCTGTGCTTGGCGCTCGGAGCTCGGGGTCCCCGTCCGCGATGCCACAGGACGACGGCAAGGCAAGGTCAGGTTTCATGGGACACGAAGAGTCGGAAATCAGTAGCCTCACTGCAGTTGGGGTTTTCGGGTCAGAAGGGGTTTGGGGAGTGAACGGACTCGCCCTTGACCTTGCCCGGGGCAGAGACCATAGCGCTGTCCTCCGCGGGCTCTGGCTCCGGGCCTTCCTCCCACACCCCTGACGATGGATGACCGGGCTTTGAAGCAGTGGGCGGGCTGTGCTCGTGAGACCTCGCCTGGGGGGCTTCCTGCCGCCTCCAGCCATGTCGCAGGGACCTCACCCAGTCCCGCCACATCACAGGGACCTCACACACTGGTTGCCGTCCTGGGGCTGTTGGTGCGGCCGACGTGTTGGTGTAACGCACAGGGTGAAGTTCCCTCGGTGCGGCTTCTGTGCCCTCCGCCAGCCACCGCGGCCCCTTCCCCAACGCGGCCGGGCGACGTCCCGCTCCAGCGACAGGGCGGCGCGGCGGGCCGCGGGGCTCCGTGGCCGCTTGAGCTTGCGAGGCCCAGCGAACGGGAGACCGTGACCGAGAACAAGTGCTTTTCTCCACTCTGCGGAGAGGAGCCGAGTTCCGCGGCTGCCCGGGAACTTACGATGGGTATTTATGGAAATAAACGCGCCGGCGGGGACTCGCGCTTCCAGTCTCAGTCACGGAGCACAAAGGTCCCCGATGCCCGCCGTCCGCGAGGCCTCGGGCGGCCGCGGCCCCGCCAAGAGCTCGCAGCTGAGGGCTTGTGGCCGAGAGAGGCTCTTCATGTCTGCATTATTAACTCGGCGAAGCATTTGTTCCAGCAGGAGGGGAATAAGCCCTCTGCTCACCCGGAAAACTAACTCACTTCTGTCTTCAAACGCCTGACCAGATCTCTCCTGCGCGGCCTTCCCCGAGCTCCGGGGGCTGAAGCGCCGCAGACGCCGCCGAGCGGTTATCAAAGTCCATGAAGGCGTCAAAAATGTCTTCGATGCGGGGGCGCCTTTGGGGCGCTGAAAAGCACCGGTCCCGGGGGCTTCACTGTGGACTTGAACCCTGGGTCCCCCCTGGCTGTGGACTTGGGCAAGTCATCTGTAACCTCCCGTCGCAGCTTCCCCTCCGCCTCCGGGAAGCCGAGCCCTGGACCGGCGAGTTGTGGAGGCGGGTGCCCCCCGCAGCCCTGGGCCCACAGCGCTGTCCCCCGACCGCCACTGCTCCCGCCACGCAGCGAGGACGCACGCCCGAGGCGGCTGGGGCGGCCCAACGGAAGCCCGTGACCCCACAACTCAAGGACACTCCACTGGCCCCGCGGAGCCTGGGGGGTCCTGAATGTGGACAGAGCGGGTCTGGGTCCTAGGAGCTCAGCACAGGCACTCAGCACCTGGGACCCCGGCTGGGAGATTAAAGTGGGTTCTGGGGCGAGCCTGGCCCTGCAAGAGCTTTAGCAAAGGCTAGAAGCCGGGAAAGGAGAAGACACACCCTCCTTGTTTGCCCCGGGGCCGGTCAGAAGGGCCAGACCCACTGTCACCTTAGCCTGAAAGGTGCTGTCCCGTCCTTAATCTCTGAGGTAGGTTTCATTTTCCAAATACATCGGCCAGACCCGTGCTGACCTGCGACCCCAATGTCCCCGAGGTTACTCATCAGCTGGGAGACGCAGCCTTCTCCCCCAACCCTTTCCCCTTATCACTCCCCACGAAGCTCACTGTGGAGTTCCTCGGTCTTCCACCTGTACCCACCCCCCGGCTGAGAGAATGGCAACGTTCAACCAGTTTGTGAGTAAAAAAGTCCGCGGAAGGAGCACCGTTGCGTGGGGAATTGTGAAGTGCAGAAAGAGAATTCTGTGCTCAAACAGATGTTTCATCCCCATTATGAAAAACCATTTATAGTCCCTTCCTTACAGTGTTTTAAAATTAATTTAGGGTACCTTTAGAATTAAAGGATGAACATTCCAGTTGAACACCATCCTAAGAAATTGAATGTGCTTCGCAAACTGTAAATACAGACCCAAGCAGCAGGATAAAAGAAGACCGGCCAAAACGGTTCTCGGAGGGAGAGGGTAAGGGCTCCTGCTTACGTGGAGAGAAGCAGACATAGTCTTCCATCCCAGTGATATTTATAGCAAAGCCTGTCAAATGTCAAGCTTTGAAAATCAATTCCAATTTTTAAAAAGTGTTAAGAAACACTATGTGCACATGAAACAAGGTAACAAAAGGACAGTGTATCAAAAGACTTGACTGCTAAGGTAATTTATCCACCCACGGATAATGGTCAAATGACATTTTCCTGAAATATATGAGTTTTCAAAGCCTAATTGGAGTTTCTTTCTGTTGATCTGATGTCAGAACAATAAATCATTATGATCTCAAAAAAGAAATGTGAATATCAATTTATAAATTAATTATAATTTGAAAGCTCGTTCATGAGTCTCAGTCAATCAGGCCTGAGATCTGAGTAGCAGAGGTGGGTCCCCGCAACCACGAGGCTTCCGATTTAGACGCCCGAAGGCAGTTTTCCTGCAGTGTCACATGGGACGTGAAGGGTAGGAGAGGGCTTCATGGTTAGCCCCTGTCAGGGCGAAGGGAGACGGACCTGCCCTCTCGTGCGGAGTAGCCTGCGCGCAGGGGACAACGGGACCGAAGGGCGACAGGCAGAAGCCGTGGGCCACGGCATCCCGCACAGCCCTGTCTCAGACGAGGGCCCGTTTTACGGAAAAGATGAGAGCTCGGTAGGTGACCATGGAACGTACGGTCTCCTCACGGTATGCCATCACCCGGGGCCCTGGACCCTGCAGTCTGTGGACCTCGGTCAATAGCAGTGTGTCCCTGCTGCTCACAAACACGTCCACTGAAGCAAGATATGACTAGCAGGAGACACGGCGTGCCAGGGACTCCCTCTACCCTCTACTCAGTACTGCCACACATCGAAAGTGGTAGTACACAACATGAAGCGTGTACCCGTTAATTTCTAAAAACTCACGATGATGAGCGGGTGTGGAAGGGAGACGGGAGCCAAGGGAAAGAGGTGTGGGGGGGTCGAGGCCGGAGCGATGCGGGCCGGCAGGGTGGTAGGGATGTGGCCCAGACTGTGAAGTCCACGCCAGGAGCACGTACGACTGAAGCAGACGGTGCGGAAGCGGGGAGAACACAGATCTCCCATGGATACCAGTTTCATTCGGTTCACGTAGACACGTCCTACTTAGGGACGCAAAGCCTAGCTCCCCACGCCGAACGCGTGGGCAGCACATGTGGACAGGAAGAGAAGAGTGACTTTGCCCTGGGGAAACTGGACCAGCATGACCTCAGGCCAATGCCCACGGTGCAGAGTCAGGTGCAGCGAACGTGCCCACGCGGCTGTCCCTAGGCTTGGGCCTGAATCAGTGGACGGGGGGCCCTTCCATTCCATGTAATTCGTGAGACATTTTGGCTTCAGTATACTGTCGTAATACATTTTCTTTTTTTCCTCTTGCTCTGCGTTCATTTTTATCTCTTTTTGTGGGTTTTTTTGTAGAGGAAAATTTTTCATTCTATATTCTTTCTTTTGCGTTTGGTAATCATCAATACATTCTGTAGTGGTTACTGGGATTTACTAAGTCTGACTGATCAAAGTCTGATATAAATTAGTACTCTTGCCTCTGCAGGGCATTTTGAAGACAGGAGAACACTTATTTAAGATTTATTTATTGACTTATTTGGTGGTGGTAGGGGGAGAGCACGTGGAGGAGAGGCAGAGAGAGAGGAGGAAGCAGGTTCCCCGCTGAGCAGAGAGCCCGATGCGGGGCTCGATCCCAGGACCCTGAGATCATGACCTGAGCAGAAGGCAGAGGCTTAACCCACTGAGCCACGCAGGCGTCCCACGAGGAGAAGGCTTTAATTACGTGGACTGCCTGGTTTATTTGGAAGGTCATTTTTCATGTTTGTGTCTCCGTTGCAGGCTTTCATTCTTTCCTCTGGATTACTTGCATCCTGTGGAATTCCAGCGTAATTACTTGCTAACAAGAAAAATCTGTTCTAATTGTTTCAGGCAATCAAGGGTTTCAAGGCCATTCTCGGCAGGCGGGGGAGGTTTTATGCTCTGGATTTTCCAGGTCCTGCTGACTAGCGGTTTCACATAGACTCTAATGTCTCCGCCCCACATCTCGGGGTCCCTCTTCTTCTCATTTAACGACCTGCCCTTAATAGAAGAGTCTTGGCAAGACAGCGCGTCCAACTTACGTCATAATTTACCACCCGAACAGTTGAGTCTGGAGTCTGGCCCTCAGTTCCGACTATGTCGGGTGTGAAGATGACTTAAAAATAAGTAAAAAATCTTAAAAAAAAAAAAGAGGGGTTCCTGGGTGACTCAGTTGATTAGGCGTCCAACTATTGGTTTCAGCTCGGGTCGTGATCTCAGGGTCATGAGCTCGAGCCCCACTTGGGCTCCCCGCTCAGAGCAAAGTCTTCTTGAGACTTTCTCCTCCTCCTTCTGGCCCCTCTTCCCACTCACGCACTCTCCCTCTCTCTCTCTCTCTCAATAAATAAAATCTTAAATAAATTAAAAAAATAGGGGCGCCTGGGTGGCTCAGTGGGTTAAACCTCTGCCTTCTGCTCGGGTCATGATCCCAGGGTCCTGGGATCGAGCCCCACATCGGGCTCTGCTCGGCGGGGAGCCTGCTTCCTCCTCTCTCTCTGCCTGCCTCTCTGCCTACCTGTGATCTCTGTCTGTCAAATAAATAAAATCTTAAAAAAAAATAAGAGCTTCTTCGTAGGGCCACTGTTGGGGCTCTGTGGCCCTATGACTGTGCACTAAGCTATACCCAGGCTTCCCAGATGCACCCCAGTCCGGGCCACCGCGGTGCCAAGACATCGGACAACAGCAGCTGCTTGCCCTCCCCAGGTCCCGCTCCCAGCCAGCTTTGGTGCTTCGACAAGAACGGATTTCACATTCAGAAAGATCCCCAACCGGGGGGCCTGGGTGGCTCTGTCAGTTGGGCGTCTGACTCTTGATTTTGGCTCAGGTCATGATCTCGGGGTCGTGAGATCGAGCCCTGTGTCTGCACTCAAGGGTAGAGTCTGCTTGAGATTCTCACTCTCCCTCTCCGTCTGCACATCCCTCCGCGTACCTTCTTTCTCTCAAACAAGTGAAATCTTAAAAAAAGAAATCCCAACGTATCTGAGCTCAGGCGTGGGAGCTACCTACTCCTGGGATCCCGATGGAGGACCTCTTCCCTGGGATCATTCCCATTAAGCAAGAACTATACAGTGAGGTCGAGTCTGCAAAACAGAAACCACTCCGGCAATTTCAGCACCGGGACCGACACAGGACTTGGTTATGTGGGGTCGAAGGAGACAGGGAAGCACTCAGAGGAGTGGGGCAGAGAGTGGCTACTTCGCCTAGGGCTGAAGAGACAGTAAGAAGAGCTGGTGTCCCTGTGTCCCGTGTTCTGGAATCTTCCAGCGGGAGTGAGATCTGTAAGGAGAGCTGCACAGAGGAGGCTGGGACATGAAGGGAGGGGCAGGCTGGTCGCAGGCGCTGCCACGGAGGAGATTCAGCTGCTGGCGTGGACTGGGCGAGGGGCAGAGGCTCTAGGGTGAGAGCCTTGGTCGTCTCCTTCCGACCTCCATTTCCCTGGCAGGGACTCGTGTGGCTGAGCCTGCCAGGAGGCCAGCAGTCCCGGGAGCTTGCGTGACAGCGTTCTGGAGAAGGTGGGGCAGATCAGGGAAGGGCAGTCCGTGGCTCTGAGAGCACTCCGGAGTGTCGGCCTGTCCTGCGCACAGCCACCCTCGAACCCTCCAGGCAGGCCGCCCGGCCGGTCTTGTCCTTAGTGACACCGGAGGCAGCCAGGGTCTTTTTGTCCTATAGCTTGTGGCTTTTCCCCAACCCTGTGCAGCCGGACCTCACCAGCCTATAAGTGCCCAATGATGGGAGAAGGTGACATGTGCCCTCTCTCTTCCTTTACCTCCCACTGCTCTCTCTAAGTCCCTGGCCTGGAGTCCAGACGGAGGGGTCAGGACAGAGGTCCAATGTCTTCTGGCCGACTCTGCACGCGGCCACGCCTTCTGTCAGTGGCCCTCACCATCGCAGCCGACGGCCCTCAGCCCCTCTCTGTGTGGGCATCCGAGGCCAGTCCTCCGGGGACACACACACGACTTTCCGGAGGGCTCCCCGCAGGGGGTCTGGCCTCCGCAGTCTCCTGGCAGGGCAGGTCCCGATGTCCCTGAAATCGTCTCAGGACCTCCAGGACCCCCTCCTTCTCCACGGTCACCTGCGCGGCGGGGGATGGACCTTGGGGATGGGGGAGAGGGCGGTGGGGTCAGCAGCGTCCGCTCAGCTGTGCCCTCGGCCTCCGGGGGGCCACAGCCTCCCATCTTCCACGGCCTTCCTTAAAGGGCAGCGTCCTCCGTTTTGTGTCCCAGTGACCCGCTCTCCGGACGCCCCATTACTTGTCCGCCGGTCGCGTTTCCATCTCGAATCTGGAAGAGGAAAGGCCCATCCCCGCACGTGTCGGCCACCGGCACGGCGGTCAGACGCCCCTGCATGTCCGCTCCGCTGGGCCCGGATCTCTCGCGTCCTTCCCTCTCTGTGCCTGGACGTCCGGGCGCTCCGGCGCTGCCCTCATGACTGTGACCGGCTCTGCTGCCCGGACCCCAGCAGGCGCGGCAGGACCGCGGGGCGGGGGCCGCGGGGCCTGGTGCCGCCCTCTGACCCCGCGCTTCGGCTCTGGGTGCGGGGCGCCGGCCTTCCGGAGACCTGGGCCACCGACCGTGCGCGCAGGGGGCGGGGCGGTCGGGACCCTCCAGGGGGACGTGGGGGGGCGGGGCCGTCGGGACCCTGGGGGGGACGTGGGGGGA
>PISX010024101.1:0-28579 GCA_004024625.1 Mellivora capensis | reverse complement strand
CTGAAGCTGTTTCAAAAAATTGAAGAAGGAAAACTTCCAGACTCTTTTTATGAAGCCAGCATTACCCTGATCCCCAAACCAGGCAAAGACCACACCAAAAAGGAGAATTTCAGACCAATATCACTGATGAATATGGATGCTAAGATTCTCAACAAGATCCTAGCAAACAGGATCCAACAGCACATTAAAAAGATCATCCTTGGATATTTTTAACATCCCTCATTTTGAAATTCATATGTTGCTCTCAACCATTCTTAATGACTTCGTTGTGTGTGTCTCGCAAAGCAATCAGTGAACTAGGTTAATATGTTTATCTGCTCGCCACCAATTCCCTTATCTCCTCAGGCCCGATGTACCCACCTTGTCACAGAGGCAGGCAGGGGAACACGCTTGCCTCGGGACAACACTGCCTCACCCCTCCAGCTATAGCACCTGGTCCCAGGAGCTGGGACCTGCCCCCAGGTGCACCCTGAAAGTTTTCATACTGGAGCCATGGAGCAAAGTCCCCTTTCTTTCTGGAGTCACAGGTACTGTGAGTGTAAGAGTCTTGAATTGCCATGTGGGATAAGTGATGTGATCGTTTTTAAAACATTCCTCTGTCAAAAAGTGGCCTATTTCTTCTCCACTTGAAGACAGGCTAACTTTGGTGACTTGCTTCAAATGCAGCACATGGTGGAATGGCAGTATATAGTTATTTAGACAAAGTCATAAAGGACAAGAGATTTTCCTCTGCCCAGACCCCAGCACAGTCACCGTCATGCTGTAAGGAAGCCAGAAGGCCACAAATGGGCATGCCTGCCACATTCCCGGCTGACAGGCAGTATCAACTGCCCAACGCAGATGATCGCAGCCCCCCTCGTTCCGGGAGCAGCCCCAGCTACGGCCCAATGGAGCAAAGAACAGCTGTCTCTGCTGAGATTCCCCCAAACTCTAGATTTTGGGGACACAACAGATGTTGTCATTTTGATAAGCCCGTAAGATTGGAGATCATTTGGGGCGCCTGGGTGGCTCAGAGGGTTAAGCATCTGCCTTTGACTCAGATCATGAACTCAACATCCTGCGACGGTCCATTAGCAGGAAGCCTGTTTCTCCTTCTCCCGCTCCCCCTGCTTGCATGCGCTCGCTCTCTCTCTCTCTCTCTCTGTGTGTGTCAAATAAATAAATAAATAAATCTTTAAAAAAAAAAAAAAGATTTTAAGATGTGGGGGCTATTTGTAACACAGCAATAGATAGCAGGAACAGATCTGGGTGCCGTTGTGGGGTTCTCCCATAACAAAGCCCAAAACATGGGGCCACAGACTTGGGACTGGGCAGTCCACGGAAGCTGGAAGGGTCCTAAAGACACGGAGAAGCATGACTGCTGACGACTTCCAGGAGAGAGAGGAAAATGTCATCTGCAGCTGGAACAAAGGAGGAAAGTTTGAAAACTCTCCCTCAAGGTGACATGGCAGATCCAGATAGTACCTACTGAGCTGGGTGGTCTGGCTAAGGAGAGTCATTCCCAGGCAGAGGGCTGAAAGAACCACCTGGCTTCTCCTTACTAGCCACAGTACAAAGTAAGAAGAGGGAAAGCTCAGGAAATGACTGTCTATAGAGAACCCAGGACTCAGGTTGAAATTAACCTGGGCTTGAATTTAAATCTGAAATCAAGCTGGGCTTGAAATTAACACTGTTCCTTATCTCCAGCCTCTTTGGATGACTAATGGTGCTAACTTCAGATGACTTTGGCTTCCAGGCAAAGATCCAAGCCAGAGTGCTGTCTGGAAAATGTGGTCAACGATGAGGCCAAGGCTGTAGACCGTAAAACCCTTCCTCAGACCTCGGGAAGGTCACAGACCCTTTCAAACAGTCAAAAACAGCTCTGTGAAGAATTGTAGGAGCATTGTTCCCACCCTACCCGCTGCGAGCCGAACAGGGTGCCTGGAAAAGAGGCACAGCTTTTGTCTGATGCAGTAGATAATAAACTGATTTGTATGAAACCCGAAACGTTTTGGAAAGAATTATGTCAAGTTGGAAAGAACGCGGAGAGTACAGATGAAAAAAGACATTTAGACTCCCAAACTTGTAGGGGCAGAAAGCAGGTTGAGAAACTACTTGGCTCCAATTCAGGCTGCTGCTTACAGACAGAGAAGGATGACTGAAGAGTGCAGAGCCAGGAGCCCACAGGTCAGAGCTGAGTGCCCTGAAAAATCACTCGCAGGCGGTAGGGATAAACCCTAACGGAGGAACCGATGACAGGGGCCCAGCTGCGTTATCAGAACTGTCCGGACCCATGGCTGCCATGGGCCTCCCACTTTCCCACTTTCTGAACAAGTATCTACAGCAGAGATCCTACACCTGTCCCACCATCACGTGTCAGGACCGTGGGGGTCGACAAGCTGTATCTTCAGTGCACAAGCGTTCCATTCGGTCATCAAGAGAAATGACCCACTGGGCTGTGCTCAGAGAATCCCACCTGAGAAGCCCCACCTGCAGCAGCACCTGAGTTAGACCTGGAGCTCCGGGACCTCAAGCTTGATTGAACCTGGCTCCACAGCGTGTGATGCTGTTGAGGGGTCTGAGAGCGGATGCAAAAAAGAATTTTGCAAGTGGAAAGAATGTAAAAACACACAAGAAAAAGGGGCAGTCTGTGGTGGATTCAAAAGATGCCTATGAGTTCTTTAGTCACTCTTCCCATCAACAGAGGGACGATTACGCTGCCCTCAAGTATGGGTGCCATCACCCGCAGGGCCTTACATCGAAAGAGAAAATTTGGCAGTGGTAGCGCTGCCTGACCTCCAGAGTCAGCCCTCGATAAGGAATCATTCTATCCAGCTCTCCCAGGGTGTCCTCACCATACTCTGAGGAAGCCAAGCAGCCACGGGCTATAGGTGTCCCAGCCCGGCCCCAGCCACATACCCCCAGTCAGCATCCACCAGCAGCCACAATAAGGGACCCACAGTGCAGGTGATTCCAAGCCCCAGTCTTCCCGCTGCCCTGGGCGACGCCGTGCAGATGAACAGCACCACTCAGCCCTCCCCAGAATGCGGACCCACAAGCAAACTAAATACTGTCGTCGTTTTTCTTAAACAGCGTTGTCAAGTGTAATTCACTTTCCATACAACTCACTCATTTAAAGTATACAATTCGATGGGTTTGGGTACATTGTATTGATTTTTTTTTTAGTTGTAGTAAAGTATGTGTAACGCAAAATTTGCCATTTTAACCATTTTTGAGTCTATGATTCAGTGGCATTAAGTGCATTCACAATGTTGAGCAACCATGGCCATTTACCGTTTCTAAAGCTTTTTATCACATCCAACAGAAACTGTGCAACCATTAAGCAGTAACTCCCCAGTCTCTTCCCCCCAGTCCCTGTTAACCTCTCATCTACTTTGTTTCTGAATTTGCCTATTGTAGGCATTTCATGTAAGTAGAATCATACAGTATCTGTCCTTTGTGTCTGGGTTATTTCACTGAACATCAAGTTTTTAAGATTCATCTATGCTGGGGCACCTGGGTGGCTCAGTGGGTTAAAGCCTCTGCCTTCGGCTCAGGTCATGATCCCAGGGTCCTGGGTTCGAGCCCCACATCAGGCTCTCTGCTCAGCAGGGAAGTAATTTTCTTCCTCCTCTCTCTCTGCCTGCCTCTCTGCCTACTTGTGATCTCTCTGTCAAATAAATAAATAAATAAAATCTTTAAAAAAATTTCATCGACGCTGTAGCATGTATCAGGACTTTATTCCTTCTTGTGGCTGAAGAATATTCTACTATATGTATATTCATAATTTGTTTATCCATTCATCTACTGATGGACATTTGGGTGTGTTGCTATCGTGAGTGCTGCTGCGTGAACATTAGCGTACAATTATCTGTGTCAATCCCTGCTTTCAATTCCTTTTGGGAACATACTTAGGAGTAGGATTTCTTGATCATGAGATAATTCCATGTTATAGTTTCTAAAGGAACCACCATGCTGTTTTCCATAGCACTGCACCATTTTACATTCCTACATTGATGTATGAACGCTCCAGTTTCTCCACATCCTCACCAACACTTGCCATTGTCCGTTTTTTTGGACAGTAGCCATCCTAGTGGGTGTGGTTTGGGTTCACATCTACACCTCAGCCCTGTCGAGGATGTTGGCATCTTTATTTATAAGTGATATTGATATGTAATTTTCTTTCTTGTGATGTCTTCACCTGGCTTTGGGATCAGGATAATGCTAGCCTCAGATAATGAAGTAGGAACTGTTTTCTCCTCTTCTGTTCTTTACAGAGTTAGAGAAGGATTAGTGTTAAATTCCCTGAAATTGTTGGTAGAATTAACCAGGAAAGCCATCTGGTCCTGGCCCTTTCTCTGTTGGGAGGTTTTTGATTACTAATTCCATCTCTTGACTCATTCTTGAGTCCGTGTGGGTAAGTTGTCCTTTTCTGAGAATTGGACCATTTGATACAGGCTATCCAATTTGTTGGCATACAGATGTTCATAGCATTCCTCTCATATTCATTTTTATTTCATATGTTTGGTAGTAACGTTCTCATTTTAATTTATAATTTTAGTTATTTCCATCTTCTTTTTTTCTTCCACAATTTTGTTGATATTTTCAAAGAACTAAATTTTTGTTTTATTGATTCTCTCTATTGGTTTTCTATTTTATTTATCTCTGCTTTAATCTTTATTTCCTCCTGCTAGCTTTGGATTTAGTTTGCTCTTTGTTTCTGCCTCATCAGTGTGTAAAGTCACTGATTTTGAGATCTTTCTCCTTTTTTAAAAATAGATACTTACAGGAGTATCTGGCTGGCTCAGTCAGTTAAGCATCCAACTCTTGATTTCAGCTCAGGTCATGATCTCATGATCATGAGATCAAGATTCTCTTTCTCCCTCTCCCTCTCTAAAAAAATAAAATTAAAATAAAATAAAATAAAATAAAACAAAATAAAATAGGTATTTACAGCTATAAATTTTCCTCTGAGTTCTGCCTTAGTTGTATCCCAGAAATTCTGAGATGTTGGGTTTTCCTTTTCATTCATTTCTAAATGTTTTCTCATTTGAGATTTCTTTTTTACCCATTAGTTCTCTAAGAGTATGCTTCCTAGTTTTTACATATTTTGTACGTTTTCCAATTGTCCTTCGGTTTTCATTTCTAGCTTTATTGCATTGTGTTTGGAGATGATTCTCTGTATGTTTACAATTTTTTAAATTTATTGAGATTTCTTTTGCAGCCTAACACGTGGTCTATCTTGGAGAATGTTCCATGTACACTTGATAAAAATGTATTCTTCTGGGGCACCTGGGTGGCTCAGTGGGTTAAAGCCTCTGCCCTCGGCTCAGGTCATGGTCCCAGGGTCCTGAAATCGAGCCCCACAACGGCTCTCTACTCAGCGGGGAGCCTGCTTCCCTTCCTCTCTCTCTGCCTGCCTCTCTGCCTACTTCTGATCTCTGTCAAATAAATAAATAAAAATCTTTTTTAAAATGTATTCTGCTGTTGGGTGGGGTTGTTCTATGTCTGTAGGTCTAGTAGGTTTATAGCGTTAGTCAAGCCTCTACATCTTTCTTGACTGTCTATCTAGATATTCTTGCATTATTAAAAGTGGTGTATTAAAGGCTCCAACTATAATGGAGAACCATTTCTCCCTTCTATTCTGTCATTTGTTTCATATGTTTTTTTCATCTGTAATTTGTTTCATATATTTTGAGGCTCTGTTGTTTGGGGCATATATGTTTAAAATCATTGCATTTCCTGATGAACTGATGCTTTTATCAATCTATAACACCTCTTTTGTCTCATAACAATTTTTTACTTAAAGTCTACTTTGTCTAACAACATAAATACCCCAGATTTCTTTTGGTTATTCTCTGCACGAAATATCTCTTTCCACTCTTTCACCTCAATCTATTTGTGTCTTTCTGTCTGAAATGAGTCTCCTGCAGATAGTATACAGTTAGATCATTTTTTTAATCCATTCTACCAGTCTCTACTTTTTGATTACAAGGTTTAATCCACTTAGATTTAAAGTAATTACTGATAAAGAAAGACTTAGTTCTGTTATTTTGTTATTCATTTTCTGTATGTCTTTTTTTTTTAAGATTTTATGTATTTATTTGACAGAGAGATCAAGAGTAGAGAGGCAGGTGGGGGGGGGGACAGGCTCCCTGCTGAGCAGAAAGCCCAATGTGGGGCTCAATCCCAGGACCCTGAGATCATGACCTAAGCCGAAGGCAGAGGCTTATTAACCCACTGAGCCACCCAAGCGTCCTGTATGCATGACATCATTGCCTCCATTAGTACCTTCTTTTATGTTTAATCAATTTTTCTTGTACTGAACTGTATTTCTTTCGTGTATATTTTACCGACATTTCCTTTGTGGTTGCCATAGGGATGACATCTGCCATTCTAAAGTTATGACAATCCAATCTGAATTGATACCAATTTAACTTCAATAGAATATTTTTAAAAAACCCGGCTCCTATACAGTTCCTTTGTTATTGCTGTCACAAATTAAATCTTTTTACCCTGTGCACTCAAGGAACATAGGTTCATAATTTATAAATTATAAATTTCATGCATTTGTCTTTTCAATCATTTAGAAAATAAAAAGTAGAATTATAAACCAAAAATAGAATAATGCTGGCCTTTATATTTGATCATCTATTTACCATTACTGAATTATGTCTTCATATGGCTTCAAGTTACTCTCTAATGTCCTTTCATTTCAACCTGAAGGACACCATTAGCATTTCTTATAGAACAGGTCTAATGGTAATGAACCCCTTTAGCTTTAGTTATCAGGAAATTTCTTACTATTTCCTTCATTTTTTGAAGGGCAGTTTTACTGGCTATAGAATTCCTGATCAACAATTTTTTTTCTTTCTATACTTTAAATATATCTGCCTTCTGTCTTCTAGTCTCCATGGTTTTTGATGAGAAAATAGCTATTAATCTTACTGAGGATCCCTTGTATGAATGTAATGAGTTGCTTTTCTCTTGCTGCTTTCAAGAGTCTCTGTCTTTGACTTTTGACAATTTGATTGTGTTTCCCTGTAGGTCCCTTTAAGTTTACCTTACTTGTAGTTCATTGAGCTCTTGAATTTGTAGATTCATGTTTTTCACCAAATTTAGGACACAGTCATTCTTTCTTCAAATGTTCTCCTGCTGTTCTCTCTCTTCTCCTTTTGGAACTCCCATAGGTATATGATGGTCTGCTTGATAATGTCCCAGTGACCTCTGAGGATATCTTCAATTTTCTTCATTCTTTTTTCTTTCTTCTCTTCAGACCAAATTATGTCAATTGTCATATCTTAAGTTTGCTGATTGTTTTTCTGCCTGCTCAGATCTACTGTTGAGCCCTTCTAGTGAATGTTTTATTTTAGTTATACTTTTCAGCTCCAGAATTTGATTACTTGTTACAATTTCTATTTCTTCATTGATAGTCTCATTTAGTGTGTACATTGCTTTTCTGATTTCCTTCAGTTCTACATCCCTGTTTTCTTAACTCTTTGGACATCATTAAGACAGTTGTTCTAAAGTCTTTAATAAATCTCATGCCTGGGTTTCTTCAGGGATGGTTTCTGTCCATTTGTTTTTCCTCTTTCAGTGAGTCACGTTTTCTGTTTCTCTGTATGCCTTGTGATACTTTGTTGAAAACTGGACATTTAAATATTATAATGTGGTGACTCCAGAAATCAGATTCTCTAAATCCCCCAGTTTGCTGGCTTTTCCGTTGTTTTGTTGTTGTTTTTATCATTGTTGAAGGCTGCAGTAGTCCATCTGTTTGGTACTTTTCCAAAGTATTTTTGCAAAGACCGTATTCCTTGAGGAGTGTGGTCACTGGAGTCTCTGTTCTTTTAACTTATGTTCACCCAGTGTTTAGACATAGATTTCCTCAGATGCTGGGAGGAAAAGAAAAAAAAAAAACAGAAAAGAAAGCACAGAGGGGAAAAACAAAAAAGAAGAAACACACAGAGAGACACAAAAAAACAAATTCCTCTCCCAGTCTCTGGAGTGCTGGGGCATTCCCTCAGCCTCCTCAGGATCAGCCTGAGCAGAAAGTTTAGAGTCTTCTTCTTTCTCTTCTGAGTATGTATCTTGTCCTGAACAAATGGTTTCTAAATTTCTCTTTATACACAGGTACTTTTGAATTTCCCACAGATTTCCCCCAGCTATTGCTCCTGGGCATTAGACAGCTTGTTGTATCTTTCAACCAGTAACTACCGTCCCAGGTGTTTGCAGTTTGTTAGTTTACCCTGTCATGGTTTCAAGCAATGCCTGCCATTTTTCCAGCCTCTGTTCTGAGTTAGCCAAAAGAAAGACAAGCACTTGATGTCAGTCCTTTAGGTGACCCCAGACAGATTCACATAATAATAGACTCACATAATAATTTTCAAGTACAGTCTGCTCTGTTCCCCCCTGGAATCAGGGCCAGGAGTCCCATACCAGGAATGTGAGCTGTCATCTCCAAGGTCACTGCTATACTGAGAAGGAGTAGGACAAGGGCAAGTAAAAATGCCACAAAGCTCTCCCACTATTTTCAAGTTGCCTTTTTCTTGACTCAATGTTTGCCTGGTTGCTCTTTAGATTTAGATCTAGATTTAGATTTAGAAACTTTAGACTAGTTTCCAGAGTTCTGAAAATGGTGGTTCTGACAGTTTCTACTTCTCTTTTGATGTTTCTGTGGGGTAATGAGTGCTTGGAGTTGCTTACTCTATTTTCCTGAAGTCACTCCATGACATTGTTTTTGTTTTGTTTTGTTTTTTAAGATTTTATTTATTTGACAGAGAGAGACACAGTGAGAGAGGGAACACAAGCAGGGGGAGTGGAAGAGGGAGAAGCAGGCCTCCCGCTGAGCAGAGAGCCCAATGCGGGGCTCGATCCCAGGACCCTGGGATCATGACCTAAGCCGAAGGCAGACGCTTAACGACTGAGCCACCCAGGCACCCCCCATGACATTGTTTTAACTACTAAGTTTTATCATTGTTTGTTACACAAGTATATTAACTTCCTATGACTACTGTAGCAAATGACCACGAACTTTGTAGCTTAAAACAACAGAAATTCATTCTTTCACAGTTTTGGAGGAAGTCTGAAATCAGTTATACGAGGCTGAAATCAAATTGTTTTCAGAGCTGTACTCCCGCCAGAAGCTCTCAGGAAGAAACCATTCCTTGCCTCTTCCAATTTCAGTTGGCTGCCAGAATTCCATGTCTTGTGGCTAGGTTTCTTTGTGGACAAGGAAAGGAATAGTCAGCCCACTCATGTCACAAAAGTCTGCTTTTTTTTTTTACCTTTTCTATCAAATGTCTGTATGTGACAACAGAGTAGTCAAACCACATTATTCAAACTTTTACAGAAACACCTGGGTGTCTTTAGTATTTAGCTCTTCCCTGAGTCCATTAGGCTCTTGTTATGGGCTGAACTGTGTCCCCTCGAAATTCCCATGTTGAAGTCCTAACCCCCAGTACCTCATAAAGTGACTATACTTGGAGATAGAGTCTTTAAAGAGTTATTAAATTAACATGAAGTCATTGGGGTGGGCCCTAAGCCAAAATGACTTGTGTCCTTATAAGAGGAGATTAGGACACAGACATACAGAGAGATGACCATTTGAGGATACAGAGAGAAGATGGCTATCTACAAGGCAATGAGAGAGGCCTCAGAATGAGCCAACCCTAGGGGTGCCTGGGTGGCTCAGTGGGTTAAAGCCTCTGCCTTCGGCTCAGGTCATGATCCCAGGGTCCTGGGATCGAGCCCCTGGTCGGGATTTCTGCTCAGCAGGGAGCCTGCTTCCTCCTCTCTCTTTGCCTGCCTCTCTGCCTACTTGTGATCTCTGTCTGTCAAATAAATCAATAAAATCTTTTTTAAATAAGAGAAGAAGAAGAAGAAGGAGGAGGAGGAGAAGGAGGAGGAGGAGGAAGAGGAAGAGGAAGAGGAATAGGAAGAGGAAGAGGAAGAAGAAGGAGCCAGCCCTGCCGACACCTTGATCTTGGACTATGAGGAAATAAATTTTTATTTTCCAAGCCACCAGTCTGCCATACTTTGTTGTAATAGTCTGAGTGACTAACACCCTGCATCTCCCGTTAAGGGGAAATCAATCATCTGTTCCAAAAACAGAGACACTTTGGACCTGAAACGATTGTGGTGGGAAGATTCAGTCACGTTTAGGCTTTTGTCTCTGATCACAGACACGCCCCTTCCAGTTCTGCTATCCATTTCTCTGTCTGTAGAAAGAGGGGAAGCAATCCTCAAAAATGTTTGATAAATGAAATGAAATTGTTGACATTTCTGAAGCCCTATGTGCCTTCACAGAAAAGGTGGTCACTCTATCCCATCGAGCCAGCCCCAGACAATCTCAGTCACTGCTTTGTCCTGTCTGGCTACCTGAAGAGCAGCTGAGTTCCTCGGGCCCAGAAGGAACGTCCCCCCCCCGGGTGGACTTGCTCTCCTGGGATCTCAGCCGGCCTCGCAGCCACTCGAGGAGGGTGTCAGGAGCGCAGAAAACCTGTGGGAGCAGCTTCAATATCAGTCTTCTAAGCGGGACTCCTGCCCAACTTCCTGCTCCATCCACCAGACCCTATAGCTTGAGAAACTGTGCCACCAGTACAGTCTCCTAGAAAGAGAGTAAGATGCTGCATCCACTATTTGCACAACCACCTGCTAACACTCATTAAAAATGTGTTACAGCTCAGCCAGCAGGAAAGTGTGTCCAAGCTAGAGCTAAGTACCTAATGAGGGGAAGGGGATAAAGAAAAAAAGATTTTTTTGTTTGTCCTGGTGTTTTGTGTTGGGCAGTACGTCTAGGCTTGGCCATCAGATTTCATCGTGAATAATGTGCTACATTATTGTACACACATGGAGTGTGGCAATTACACTCCATGTAATCCCTGCAGGACAGACCCACTTCTTCGGAGCCAGCAAAGGAAAGGCAGAGGCCCATCGATGTGGGGAACGCACTGTGATGCGGCCACCGAAAGAGGACACCGGGTCCCCTGTGTTTCCACCTCCAAAGTTCTGGAAGGTCTAATACATCCCGTACCTTGACACCGCGATGGAGGAGTGTGTCGGGCGTGCACCCAGCCGGAACACCACGGAGAAAAGGCATCACACGGAAATCACATTCTGGGCTACCAATGAAAGGGAAGTTTGTCGTATGCAAATCAGCCAGCTGGGTCTGTGCATAAAGCTCACGTCTGAAGTAGGTGTCACAGGATGGAGTACACGCATGAAAAATGCCAACACACGAACTGCAAATACAAACAACGGCCTGAAAGCCAGCACTGGCTGAGCTCTTGCACCTTTACTTACAGAATCAAACTCTCCTGCAAACAGGAAAAGAAGCTAAGACAATGCAGCTAAGTGATGTAAATGGTGTCGGTCCACGTTCTCTTTCGACGGTGTCTGTTTTCATGGATAGCTCATGTCTCGATTTTTAAGTTTTTACTTAAAATAAGAGGAAGCAGACACACAATCTTTTCCTCTTGTGAGAATAATGTTGAAGGTTAACATTGAGATACTCCAAGTGCGAATTTCCGAATAGCCTACGGCTTTAGGTAAAATCATGAAAGTCTTCCTGGTGCATCCCAGTGTGGAGCCCTCCTCGGTCCCTTCCCTAGGTGTCCTGTAAAGAAGAATTTCCAGAATCCAGAAACTCCCTAGCTAGATTTGGTCCCTACAACTCCAAAGCTCAGTTTTCCACATTGGGATATAAAATGTTTGTAGACCCTGCGAGGACGGGAGGGAGGCAAAGCAGAGGGGCGGCCAGAGCACATAGCTGGTACCCTCTGACCAGCTTCTGTGGCCTCGCCAGAGAAACTGGGGCAGTACCAGCTCCTTCCACAGTGATCCTGGGATGTGATCCCGAGTGTGGGCAAGTGCCCAGCAGGGAACAGATGTGCAACAGCGCGACATTAACATACACACCACACACAAACATCCCCTAGACAAAGAATGCATGCCAAATGCCACATACTTCACTTGGTTGCGTTGCCTTAGCTTTTTTTTTCCTGGTACTAACTGCAAGCACCCCTTGGAGCAGGGAAGGAGACCCCGATAGATAGCAGGACGCAGTGATGATGTTTCCAAACCCTGCGTGCAGGGAGAAAAGGAAGTGTATGAGCGGGAGGACTGCAGACACAAACTGCACCACCATTCATATCTGTGCTCAGTGTGGCTTTTTTTTTAAGATTTTATTTATTTATTTGTCAGAGAAAGGGAGAGACTGAGAGAGGGAGAGCACAAGCAGGGGGACCAGCAGGAAGAGAGAAAAGCAGGCTCCCCACTGAGCAAGGAGCCCAATGTGGGACTCAATCCCAGGACCCTGGGATCATGACCTGAGCCGAAGGCAGAGGCTTAGCCGACTGAGCCACGGGGCGCCGCAGTGCAGCTGTTTTCTCCGTAAACATCTCAAGGACCAGTCATGAGTCTCTGAGCAGACACCAGCTGCTGCCTACGTTTTCAGTAGGAACACAAAACAATACAGGCTGCCAAGACTGGCATTTCTGCTCTGTGGACCCCAAAAGGCACCTGGCTCCCAGATTTTATTCATTCATTTGACAGAGAGCACGAGAGAGCTCCAGCAGGAGGAGCAGGACAGGGAGAGGGAGAAGCAGGCTCCCCAGTGAGCAGAGAGCCCAATGCGGGACTCGATTCCAAGACCCTGAGATCACGACCTGAGCCGAAGGCAGACGCCCAACCATCTGAGCCACCCAGGTGCCCTCGGCTCCCATTTTGCAAGGGCTCTGTCACATCCACGGCTATGAGAAGAGGAAGTAAAAGCACAACTTCTGGCTCTAATCCTGTGACTCCAGGAAGCGACTCAGACACCAGACCCTAAAAGAGATAGAGTGGGGTCCCCTCGGAAAGACAGGGCTGTCAGCTTGGGTGACTTGCACACTATCACCAAAGAGTAACTGTGGACAGACCAATCTCACTAAAGAAAGGAAAATGAAGATTATGGCAACTTAGGCAAGAGCTGGTCAGTCTCTAGACTGGTTTTATGCTTGGCCTCTGCTATCATCATTCCTCCATCCAATGCCTCACGTCATACTCACGTTTTGTCATAATGGATATTGGTTAAGACAAAGGATAAAGAAACCAATTCAAGGCTGGCCGCTGTTCACACCGAGAAAGAAGTCCTAAACCAGCAGGGGAAAGCCAGCTGTGCTACGTATCCCAGTGATGTGAGTCACTGAAATGGTGAATTCCTGAAACTGTTTTCCTTCTTCCCCATAACGTCACTCCATTTGCTTCAGAAGTGAGCTGTGGCCATGGCCATTGGTGGGGGGGACGTTCTAGGCCACACGCCAGTGCAGGGACAGCAGGAACAGCAGTCACATTGGACATCATTGCCCACGCCGTCCTTCTCTCCCTCCCGTCACAGACCTTGACCCCCCCATCTTCCATTTCTGGATGGCAGCTTCTCCTGCTGCAGGACTCTGAGGTCCCACCCTCACCCCTCGGCTGACCACAGACATGGGACAAGTATTAACGGGATGAAGCCAGCATTTTGAGCCTCCGCAAAAAAACTCTAAGCTGGCACCAAGTGGTATTACTCTTTCCCTGCCAAGCTCTCCCAGCTCTGTGCGAGAATATAAGGAATTATTAACTTTACTTCCCAGGCGAGGGAGAGATGTAATTAGAGCCCTGAGGTTTCCCCACAAGGCATTAGCGAGTAAATTTGCCAGCACGTTGATGAGATAAAACCTGGAACTTTCTATTCTGTGCCAATTGCTCCTTTGTCGGGAACACAAAGTCGCTTTTATGTGTGAAACTAGAAAGAAACAAAACCAAGGGAGAGCCCTCCAGATTATTATGGCAAAGCTCGTGGGCTCCAGCAGCCGCCTTCCCCGAGACAGAGCACGGCCCCACAGCCGCTGCGAGCACCGACACAAAAGTGAGTCTGCCTGGAGACCATGAGGCCTGGGCATAAAGAAAAGTCCCCGTCCTTGAAGCAGTCACTAGTAATCCTGGGTAAACCAAGTGACAAAGGAAATGGTACCCAAATCCTGTTTCAACAAACCTCATTACAATGAACTCTCCACCTCGACATCGATCAAGCCTCCCTAATAACTTGGCCATTGGTTCACAAGAATTTGGGGATCAGCGCTGTGGGCCAGTCCCCACACTGGGCCCTGCAGGGATCCATTTCAGACAATGGCCAATTCCGCATCCCGCGTCGAGACAAGCACCCAATGGGACGGTGGCTTCCACACCTCTCCACGTTCTCTCAAGTGCCCTTCTAGATGCATCTCCTCGCCCTCAGAGGCCCAGGCCCGTTCCCCCTCCTCCACGGGCTTCCATCCTCCCCTGCCTCCCCTCTCGCAGAAGAAGTTCCTCCAGGGGTGCCTGGGCGGCTCAGTCAGGGAAGCGTCTGCCTTCGCCTCAGCTCATGATCCTGGGGTCCTGGGATTGATGGGGCCCCACTGAGCAGGGAGCCTGTTTCTCCCTCTCCTTCTACCCTTCCTCCCTGCTTGTGCCCTCTCTCTCAAATAAATAAATAAAATCTTAAAAAAAAGAAAAAAAAAGAAGTAGTTTCTCCTCTTTTGGAACCTTCTTCTTTATATTCTAAGGGAGGCGTTATGTGTAACTTTACTACCATTGTTGTGTACTGCGCGACCGCCCCTCCCTGGTCCGAAACTCCCTGAGAAGAAAATCCTAAGGACAGTGCTCGGTGTGTCTTTTAAAATGGCCTTGTGTCAGGGCATCTGGGTGGCTGAGTCACTGAAGCACCAGACTCCTGCTTTGGGCTCAGGTCATGATCTCAGGGTCGTGAGATCGAGCCCCACGTCAGGATCCGTGCTCAGCGGGGAGCCTGCTTCAGATTCTCTCTCTCCATCTCCCTCTGCCCTTCCTCTCATTCATGATAAATAAATATGTGTGTGTGTGTATATGTGTACACACATAAATAAATGAAACATTTAAAAAAAAAACAAGTAAAATGGCCTGTGTCTGCCTTGTACCCCCCCAGCTCTCCGAGGGCCGTTCTCCAGACAGCTGCAGGAGCGTCCTTCGGGATCTTATTGGAAATGGAGAGTATCGCCCCAGCCCAGACCTACGGGGTCAGAATATGCATTCACCACGTTAGCGGTAGGTACCACTCAGCCCCAAGTACCTTCTTGTCCATCACAAAACGCTGACTGCCCCCCTGCCTCCTACGGGCCAGGCCCTCTGCACATTTCACTAGAACCTTTACCTCTCAACATCCTGAACCGGGTTTGCAGGTTTGGGAGTTTAAACAGCCTCTGTGTTAAGTGCTGCCCAGGGTGCCTGTCCCCTCCACAGGCTCCGGGTGGTCAGGAGGGACAGAGCTCCTAACCCCTGTCTGCGCACCCCCCCCCCCCCGGCCAGGACTCAGCTGGCCTGGTCCTCCGGGGAGTAAAGTAAAGCTGCGTCAGTGTTTTCTCACAGCCCGGCACATCTCCCCACCGCTGGGAGCTTGTGAAACACACTGCACGGCCTGCCCCCGAGCTTCTCAAGCAGGAGACATTCTCATGCCTGACACAGAAACAAGAGAAAGGAACTCAGACAGAAACACTAAATAAAGATGTCTTTCTTCCTTTGGCTTCCCTGACAAGGAGCATCTTATCCAACCTTGTTCTCTTGTGTGTCTCAGAGATATTTGGAGAAAAGACTAAAGAAGTGAGGCCTTTGTTCAATGAAGCCCACTGAGAAAACCAAGTCTAGAAAGTTCCCCAGGCCTTGATCAAAAAAAGAGGGCCTAATTTTCCACCTGTGTCTTCAGGTGTGTTAAAGGACCGAACCAGAGTTAATCTAGCCAGCGGCGGGGAACCTCAAACCTAGGCTTGGTCGTCCTTCCCAGACAAAAGTCCGCATTGCTCATTTGCTCTCTGCCTACAGCTGTGCCCCTTCAAGGAGCACCCCCTTGCCTGAGACTCGCCTCTTCTCTCACACGCCTCAGCCGCCACCCAGTGCACAGAAAGAGTGGGAGAGCTGAGAGTTCCACCTCCATTCCCAAATTCCTCCCCTTCCTCCCACCCGGTCATGCTCTAACCCCCACATCACCTAGTGGTCAGTGAAATCACAACACTACACAGCACCAGCTCCGGGCATTTCTAGAAGAGGATTTGCAGCCTCCTTCTGGAAATCACTCGCCCGACTCCTGTAGTACCCAGTGCCAACAGCCGGTGAGTATTCACTGGGAATAAGAAAATACGGGTGAGTAAGGTTGAAGACATGAGCCTCAAGGCTAACCAGCTTCCAGAAGAATCCTTAAGTCTACATCCTATTTCCAGACCCATTCTGAGTGTGCTAAACCTGGTTATCACCAGGACTATCTATCAAGTTCATTCGTGTCTGGGGGAAGCTGGAAGTTATTTTAAGCCCTCTCGCTTCCCCACATCTAGTAGAAATGTGTGTCACATGTGACATTCAGCATCCAAAGTCCTGAAGACTCTTCCCAGGCCAACCGTACCTGCAAGCCTTCCTTTGACCCCGTCTGCCCTGTGTGCCCTCAACTGCTGTGTCGGTCCTTGTCTGCTTCTGCTCCAACTCCTACTTTGGTGCCTTGTTTTAACTGGTTTTTTCTGACATCTAACCAAGTCCTTGATCTTCTGGTCTCCTGCTGTTATTTCGCCTTTCTAGCATGCAGATTTGGGGCCACCTACATGGGAACTCGGCACATTTGACCCCTTTGGCACAGACTAGAATTTCTCAAACTCACCCCATTTCCTGTCTGGTCCTATTTACAGGCATCACAAGGTCAGATCCTGTGTCCACCGTACCTTCCTACTCCTGCTAGCCTGCCTAGCACATAGTAGGCAGACAACAAATAATTTTTGATGAACGAATAAATGATAGATATATCACACGTTAGGCAGGAAGGTGGTAAGTTAACGCAGCTTTCATTGTGCAAAAACTTGGAGTATTTCTGGGTAATCAACAAATGTATAACCCAAACGATTAATGTTCATAAACTGCTCTGAAATCCACAAAATAACAGAGCCGTAAAACAGTTAACTGTTACCGAGTGGAGGTGACCAGAGGAACAGAACACACAATTTATTTGGGGCGTAGAAAATAGACATGAATGAGGATAAAACAGAAATGGAACATTGCAGGGAAAAGAGGAAATAATCAGTAAGCAAAATAAAACTCACCCTTATCATAATCATCATCCTCAACTGCCTTTTCTTGAAGTTTCTGAAGCTTTATTCTTAGGGATTTTACCTATGTCGGTTTGAAGGGGAAGAAAATGAAAGCCAAATTAGGATAGCATTCAAGCAAACTTATTTTTTTAAAGCTAAAAACATTTAGAAATGATTTTGAAACTGAAGTTCTTTATTCTCCTTTAAAAAAAGAACCACAAATGTACATTTTTCCAATGCCAGATGCATTAGTTTCTCAAAAAAAAGTTATATAAAGAGAAAGTGTAATTTGAGCATAAAATCCACAAAAAGAGCTAGAAAGTTATTTTAAACAAAAATATCACATTGTACCCTTATCTGCATGGAAAAAAAATGCATAATAAAAGGAACGCAAACTTCCCCAACCTGACCAAATGGTCTCCGTTCCCAGAATCACATTAAATTATGAAGAAAAACACACTAAGACTGGAAGAGAAGCCAAGAGAAGAGCGTGAACTTAAACGCGGCAGGGTGTCAGCCAGCTGGGTGAGACTGACAAGAAGGACCTCACAAAACCCTTCTAGAAAAGGGCATCACCTTATTTAACTCACATATGGACATAACGATCTCACTGTTTGTCGAAGAGTTGCCAGGACTCATTTTTAATTATTTTCCTTCTCGACAGGAGGCCGGAGATTTTCTGAAGATAGATTCTTGGCCTATCAGTGAATGGATGTGGGCTTTCTCTTGGAAACACACCTTCCTCCCATCCTGTGCCTGGCTTACACCCCCATGTCCTTCAACACCCAGCTCAGGGGCCATCCCCTCCAGTCTGTGTAAAATATCCTTCCTCTGTACTGCCGTGTGACCTGTGCTTGTTCCTATTCATGTGACCCATTTAACAAATATTTACTGAGTGTCTCCTTGGTGTCAGGCACCATCTGAGGTGTTGAGGATACAGCACAAAATTCTTAGCTCTCTCTCTCGATGACATTCTTGAGTAGGAAGACAAAAAATATAATAAGTACATTTTATGGAACCTTAGAAAGTGATCAGTTTTGTGTGTTTTTTTTTTAAGATTTTCCTGATTTATTTATTTGAGAGAGAGAGACACAGTGAGAGAGGGAACATAAGCAGGGGGTGTGGGAGAGGGAGAAGCAGGCCTCCTGCAGAGCAGGGAGCCCGATGCAGGGCCCAATCCCAGGATCTGGGGATCATGACCAGAGCTGAAGGCAGATGCTTGACAACTGAGCATCCAAGCATCCCGAAAGCGATCAGTGTTGAGAAGAAAAAACCACAGAACCCAGTAAGGGGCACCAAGAATGATGGTAGGAGGTGGGGCTGTGGTTTTAAATAAGATCTCACTGACATGTGAGCAAAGATTTGAGAGGGAACCCTGAGTCTCCTGGAGAAAACATTTCAACAAGAGAAGAGTCAGCACAGAGGCTCTGGGCAGGGCCATTGCTGGTGTTGCCAAGTAAAAGCAGGAGGCCACGGGGTCTGAGGAGGACTGATTAAGGGGGGATTGTAGATGATAGGTCAGAGAGGTGATAAGGAATGTATCATGGAAGACACATGAAGAGGACTAAAAAGTGCTCATGTTACTCTGTGGGTGATAGTGGGCAGTCAGAGGGTTTTGAGCACAAGAGTTCATGATCTGACTGAGGTCCAAGCAGCTCCATTCTGACCACTGTGGACAAGGGCAGAAGTCGGATGCCAGGGGAGGCCATGGAAATCGCCCAGGACGGAGGTGACTATAGCCTGGATGATCCTGGGCACAGTGAAGATGGTGAGAAGGCGATCCGATCCTGGGCACATTCTGAGAAGGGTGTTGAAGACAGAGCCAACAGGATCTGCTCATAGATTGCAGGTGGGGGGTGAGAAAGTCAGCATGATGCTGGGATTTGGGATTGAACTGCTGGAAAAACAGAATTGCAAGAAATTTTAGTACTTGCAACACCATGTTACAGCTATTGTTTTGTTTTGTTATTTTTTGTGCACTCCATTCACACTTGCGTATCTTGAGGGCAAGAAATCTATATTACTCATGTAGAAAATGGCAGGGCACACCCTTACTTGGCTCCCCACTGCTCTGGGCACAGAGAAGGATGACACTTCCCTCCCCACCTTGCTGTGGGTCATGGGGTTAGGGTGTAAGAGTTAGAGGTGCACTGAGCATTTCATTGCTCTTGTAGGATCCCTTACTGTTTTCCTCCTTGTCTCCTTGACTGAGGGGCCGTTTGCTCTGGTGTTTAGGCAGAGCTCCTGAGTGGCCCTGTAGAGCAGATCCCCCAACCACCTCCATGGAATTCGAAGCATTCAGCAAGAAACAAGACCTTGCAGGCGCCTGGGTGGCTCAGTCGGTTAAGTGGCTGCCTTCCGCTCAGATCACAACCCCAGGGTCCTGGAATCGAGTCCCGCATTGGACTCCCTGCTCAGTGGGGAGGCTGCCGCTCCCCCTGTTTGTCCTCTCTCTCTCTCTATCAAACAAATAATATCTTAGGGGGAAAAAAAGAAAGGAAAGACAGAAACACAACCTTGTCCTTTAAAGGCTGTGATATTATGTCACTGTCTGTTACCTCTTCTTTTTTTTAATTTATTTTTTAATCTTTTTTCTTAAGATTTTATTTATTTATTAGAGAGAGAGACAGAGTGAGAGAGAGCACGAGAGAGGAGAAGGTCAGAGGGAGAAGCAGACTCCCCATAGAGCTGGGAGCCCAATGCGGGACTCAATCCCGGGACTCCAGGATAATGACCTGAGCGGAAGGCAGTCACTTAACCAACTGAGCCATCAGGCCCCCTGTCTGTTACCTCTTCTAACACAATCTCCAAAGCCAGGCACAAGTAGTGCATAAATACTTTCTGAAAGAGTGAATGTTTACATTAGCCCCTTTATCCTTGAGGTTGCTCCATATTACAGGTGCAAACTGTACCAGGAGCCTAGCTGTACATATTAGGGACAGAAGAAAGTCTGTATGGATGGGTCATTGCTATTACCATCATCACACTGGAGCTTACCAGAGCTGAAGCAGAAGAACTACAGGAAAGAAGGTCACAGAAAACTTCATGTAGAGCCAACAGCCACCTCACCTTCTCCCCCTCATCCAATGATCCCTCTAGGTCCCTGAAGTGATGCCCCAGATGTCTGAGTGTCCATCTGTGCTGGAAGTAGAGCCACTGATGGTCATGACCTATCCAGTGACACAACCGTGTGAGGCAGGCAATTTCTCTCCTTCTCCTGCAGGTTCCACAAGCCGAAGTGGGACTCACTTGCAAGGTTAGTCCCTGCTTCCCTCTTCTGTGTACCCAGTTAGCATTTCCTTCCATCACGACAGTCTCAGCCCCATGCAGTCCCTGGCAATGTCCCTGGATGGCTACTTCTAAAGAGCATAAAATGTCCTTTTTGGCAATTCTCACTCGTGGCAGTTGTGTTCTAGAAAGTCACTGGAAATGCTCAGTTAGCAAACACTAAACCATTGCTTCCAGGGGAAACAAGCGTTTCCTATCTCTCATTCAGAGATGGGTATGTGATTCTTTGATTCTTTTCCCACCAATAAAATTTATGGTGTTTCTTCCTATCTCTCATTCCTATCGAAACAAAATCTGCCTTTCTATAAATCCCATGCCCTGGACTGAGTCCCTCCCATCTCTCCACAACACCAAATAAAGCTGATTCCTCTTCTACACAACAGACACTCGAATCATCAAAAATAGCATCGTGTTTCCTGCTGTGTTTTCTGCGGTCCTGGTGTTAGTTTACCATAAACAAAGGTACTTAAAGTACAGATAAATGGTGCCCAGATCCTATCACTTGAGACAGGATATGAGTTTAATTTGAACCACAGGGAGAAGGGTAAATTTGGTGTTTATGGCCCAAATTCACTTCTTCTGAACTTGTTCTCCGATGATGATAATGACCAACATTTCGGGCACTTGCCCGGTGCCAGACACTGTCTGAAGCTCCCGGCAAGTGTTGAGACATTTCATCCTCATGAGACTCTAATGAGACTCTAATGAGGTGGGTACCGTGGTTTATCTCCATCTTCTAACAACAGCATCTTGAGGCACAAAATGATTAAGCTAATCACCTAAGGTCACTCAGCCAGGAGAGGAAAATGCCAGGCTAGCACCCAGGCAGTGCCACAAACCTGCCAGACTGCAGGGCATCGTGGGATCACAGGCACACACATACACACCCCAGCAGGTGCCCACAGGCAGCAGAGCTGACCGCCTCCAGAATGCCCAGGGTGAACCGGCAGCCACCTCACCCTTCTTCCTCGAGGAACACCACTCTGGTGGGCTCTGACCAATCAGTTCTTTTAAAAGCTGCATCTGGGTGATAAAGGTGAAAGGAAGAGACGTATCTGGGTTGGTTATATTTTTTAAAACTAAAGATCCAGAAACCCAAAAGGTAAGTCAGGGTGGCTTTCTCCAGCCAGAGCCCCTGGAATGCTGAACTTCAAGCCCTGTGCTGACCTGGTGGCTAGGGGAGCTGGCAAGGTGAGCCCGAGGCGTGGGTGAGCCCAGGGCATGACTGGACCCCAAGAGACGTAACTGGTCGGGGGTTCACAGACTCCAGTTTGTTAAAAACAAGATTCTCAGGAGGTTGTGAGTTACCTGCAGGTAGGAGGAGGTAGAAGAAAGAAAACCCAGGGAACAGGATCATGGGGACTGCAGACGGATCACTGCCAAGGTGGGTTCCAAATGTTGGGCTGTTTGGGAGGGAGAGCCGCTGGTCATCAGAACGGCATTCTACTTTTGCTTCACATGCGTCAAAACTTGAATTTTTGAGATGGAGAAATACAGATCTGTGGTTAAGATTTTTTTAAAAGAGATCTTGGAAATGAAGTGTTGAATACTGGTATTTACAGTTGGAAAAGGATGACACAACACTCTACTTAGTGCCTGGGACCTTGTGATTCATAGTAAGAAGTATGTATTTGGTCTTTGTTCATTTCTGACACAGAGAGCCTAAAACCCTAGAAATTTCCTGTGAAGAGGGCAAGAAAGTTGTCTTTTGTTGTGTTAATAAGGTGACTCCTGGAAGACATCTAAGGATGAGGGCTGGTTGCCAGGGGAACCGACCATGTGATTAGAGGATGAGAAACTTACAACCCCATCCCCCCACCTCCAGGGAGGATACAGGGGCTGGAGGTTGAATCAATCCCAAACGGCCAATGATTTAATCAACGATGCCCATGTAATAAAGCCTCCGTAAAAACCCGAGGGGCCAAGTTGGTACACATGTGGACCGTGAGGGAGAGAGGTGCGCCTGGAGAGGGCCTAGAAGCTCCACGCCCTTCCCCCACATCTTGCCCCATGCATCTCTTCCATTGGCTGTTCCTCAGTTATATCCTTTTATAATAAACGTGTAATCTGTTAAGCAAAATGTTTCTCTGAGTTCTGTGAGTTACTGTAACAAATTAATCGAACCCAAGGAGAGGGTTTCTGTTGGCACCTCTGATCTAGAGCCAGTGGGTCAGAAGCACAGAGGATGGCTGGGACCTGCAGGCAGGCCGTCTTGGCGGGCTGAGCCCCTCTGCTGTGGGAGCTGATCTGTCTCTGGAGAGATGGGGCCAGAACTGCCTTGAGTTACGGGACACCCAGCAGCATTGGAGAAATTGCTAGTGCGGACAAACACCTCTCCAAGGCTGGGACTAGTGACGAGGACCCCTTCACACTTTGGATATCTGTGTCTCTGACTCTCTTCTTTTGCCTTAGCCCGCCAGTCCAAGAAAGCCATCAACTAGAGATCTGGGGTCCCTCTTCATAAGATGAATCATTGCACTAAAAACAGAAACGATCAAGCAACAGCAGAGGGCCAGGATGGACGCGAGACATCAGGCATCCAAAACCGTCTTAAGAGACATGACCTCTCGTTATAGAGCTCCTGGTCGAGTACAGAACTTGGACCCGCAAACAAATGATTATTAAATGTGATGAATGTTACCACGGGCCATGTCCAGGGCACTTTGGGAGCAACATGGAAGAAGGGATTCATTTGGACCAGAGGGGGCAGGAGATGTCTCAGACCCATACCAAGGGATTACAGGAGCTTGGCAGGTGGAAACGTGTAGGAAGGTTGTTCTAGGCAGAGGGAAAACTGTAAGCAAAGGCCCGAGGCACAGCTTTCCCTGGCGTCTTCAGGAACAGGAAGCAGCACCAGATGGCTGAGCCAGCAGGAGTAAAGCACTAGGGAAGGCTGGAGCGGGTTGGGAAAAGTCTCAATTATCAGGATACGGAACTTGGATACCATCCCGAGAAGAGCAAAAGGTTTCAAGCCAAGGAGTAACACCACCCACCGGTGTTCTGGAAGATAACTCAGCTGGTCATCCAGGGGACGAACTGGAGAAGAGAGACACTGGAAGAAGGTAAATAAGTCAAGAATCTCTTACAAAACCCAGGTTAAAAATAACCAGGGTTTGAACCAGGGCAGAGGCCATGGCTGTGAGAGGCAGGTTAGCTGCAGGACTAGGAGGGCGGACCAGATGTTGGGAGTGAGGATGGGGGAGGCGTTGAGGACGCCTGCACTTTCTCTAAAGAACTAAATGGATGCTATTAATTAAAATCAACAAATAGGTATGAAGACCAGGATCCTTTAGAACAGATTTGGTTGGGAGGGCGCCTGGGTGGCTCGGTCATTAAGTGTCTGCCTTCGGCTCAGGTCATGATCCCAGGGTCCTGGGATCGAGCCCCACACTGGGCTCCCTGCTTGGTGGGAAGCCTGTTTCTCCCTTCCTCTTCCCCTGCTGGTGTTCCCTCTCTCACTGTGTCTCTTTCTCTGTCAAATAAATAAAATCTTAAAAAAAAAAAAAAAAAAAAAAAGAACAGGTTTGGTGGGGAAGACAATGACGTCAGCTTTGAACACATCTAATTCCAAGGTTCTGTGCATCACCTGGGAACGGAGAGCTACAAGGAGATTGTGAGATAGAAATCACATAGCTGGGCTGAGGTCCCCAACGGCTGGAACAGGGAGAGCAGGGCCAGGGACAGGAACATGAGGCCACATGTAAAGAACCGAAAATAAATGAGCTCAGCTGCTGGGAATGAACATGACCTTCACATTTTCAGGTACTTCTACCAAATGCCTGATGAGTGGCTGTTCTACTTCCTTGTGTACATGTACAAATGTATGCACACTTACACACACGTGCACACTTATACACATACACACACATCACATGCACACACCCCAGAAGGAAAACACAGCCTTTCCGTAGGATGAGCCACACAGCCCAATGGGGTCAGCCACAGAGCGCCTCTGCCTGGGTTTCTCTGGGAACTTTTTGCGGGTAGAACAACACAAACTCATGGTTGTACCCATCTCTCAGGTAACTGGGTGGACAGCACCCTCACGACACCGGGGCTTACATGTATGCAACCCATCCTAGCTTCTCACTATAGCCACAGAACAATCCCAAGCGCGGCTTCCATATAAGTAAGGAAACTGAGGGGTGCCTAGATGGCTCAGTGAGTTAAGGCCTCTGCCTTCGGCTCAGGTCGCGATCTTGGGGTCCTGGGATCGAGCCCCACATCCAGCTCTCTGCTCAACGGGGAGCCTGCTTCCTCCTCTCTCTCTGCCTGCTTCTCTGCCTACTTGTGATCTCTGTCTGTCAACTAAATAAATAAAATCTTTTAAAAAAATAAAATAAAAAATAAGTAAGGAAACTGAGAGCCTGAGAGATGGAATGACCTGGCTGTGTCAGGCAGTGCCCCCTGAGCAGGATGACATGCAAGGGGTACAGTAAATGCAATGAAACTCAGCATCACCCCCAATAGGGGGCATCACTGACTTCATACCCCTCAACTGCACACCAGCCAGCTCCAGCTCCCCTGCCCCCAGTTTCCTGTTGCAGAGCAGAGCTGGGCAGAGCTAACCACACATCACTTAGGGCAGGAACCGTAGAGAAGCCTGCGGCCCGAGGGAGAGCAAATCTGAGCATCGGAGTGACAGAGAAGAGGAGAACGGGGACAGATCTGCATTCACCCTGAGCGAGAAGAAACAGAAGCGCAGGGACATGTTTTTACTGCAGCTGCAAAAGGAGCTGCTGCAACTTCCAGGGGGAAGTCGGTGGCGTGCCCAGAACTCGTTTCCTGCTCTCTGCCCGAAGTGGATCTGAGCTCGTGATAATCATGGGCCCCAGAGGCTGGGAGACACCAACCTCCAGCCGCCTCTGGTCACTCAGCAGGCAGTCCAGCAGCACGGGCTCGCACCTCCGGACCAGTGTCTCCCAGCGCTGAGCGTCCCCCAAGCTGCTGCCCTCAGACCCGGAGGGGCCCGGGGAGAAGCAGAAGGTGGTGTCCACGTCCAACAACGTCGGCGTCTCCCTCTCCAGCCTGTGGCTGCCCCCTGCGGTCTGGGCAGAGTCTGCCAGGCGCTGAGTAGTCTTGAGATAGAAATGGGAAGAGAGAAGTCGAGGGTGTTCGTGGGGCCTGTCCTGGCCGGCAGCCTTGGCTTCCGTGTCCTCGGGGCTCTGACAAGGGGCCTCGGCCTCTCTGGAGGGCGGGCAGCCTTCCGCTTCTCCACGTTCCCCGGCAGAGCCAAGCGAGAGCCGTATGAAGCTAAAGCTTGAGGTAAAGGCATCCTGAGAGCTGCGCGGGGCTGAGGGGACCCTGGGGTCACTCCCGAGGCCGCAGCTGTCACCATTTGCCTCCTCTGGGAACAGACAGCCTTTTGTCCAGGTGTCTTTTGCTCTTTCACCGCCACCAGCATCCAAGCCAGCGCCGGGGGCCTCAGAACTGCCCATGGACGGGAGCTCGCCCTGCCACCCCGCGTCCCCAGGGCCACACGACCTGGCCGGCCTGGCAGGCAGTGTGGCGCCAACTTGGAACTGAATCCCGAAGAGCCCTGAGGGTCTTCTTGCAGGGGTCCTCGCCAGGCCCCCGTATCCCACAGGGGTCCAAGCCGAGGCTGCGGTGCTCCTAGGAACAGGGCTCCCCACCGAGGGGCCTCGCCACTGGCCTCCAGGATCAAGGCCACCCCATCTGGCCCTGGACTCAGACTGGTGGGACTCCTCACCGCACGCCCCTCCCTGGGCCTGGAGCAGAGTGGCTGCTGCTGGGTAGAGGAACCCAATCTGGGGCCCCGCCGTGCTTCTCATGTAGCCCGGCCTCCGCGCCAGCCGCCGCCGCCGCAAGGTCCCCACAGGTGGTAAGCAATCCCGGCCACCTGGGAGGAAGAGAGAACACAGCACCGTAAGCGCCCGTCACTCAGCGGCTCCTCGGAACTGCATCTGGAGAGCATCCTGGGTTAGACGTCACCGCTCTGTGCATCTGTTACAGACAGAGGCCAGCTCAGGCGTCACGGGGCCAACCCGGCACAGAGATCCAGACGGTCCCGTCCAAGTGTTGGCCTCGAACGCGTGGCAGCAGCTCAGTGTCTCCGCTCCTCTGTTCAGCACAGCAGCCGCGGGGCTGAGTTACGCCAACATGTCCCAGGCCCGTCGGAGACACAGCACCCTCTGGCATCTCGCTGGTGGGGCTCCTGGGCACATCTGCACGCGTCTCCCAGGGTGGGCCTGGAGAGCGAGCGACTGGAAGGCAATGCCAGCACCCTCCTCCAAACGAGAGCCACTCACTCATCCCAGTGACTTACTGGACGATACGCAAGTTTCCATTATCCGAGCTATCCCTGTCCCCCGCACACATCGGGACCCTGGAGGGCCGGCTGGGGCACAGCTTACATCCATCAGCTCCTCTCACACAGCGGCCCACGGGAGGCCCCGTCTGGTGTGCTCTACAAGCCAGGGGCTGTGTCTCCCACCCAGCTACGCAACAGAAATAGAAACAACAAAAAATGCCGATAGCCCTCGGGCAGGCGTGTACAGCGGCTGAGAGCAGGGTCTGGCACTTCACTGCCAGGTTCAAGCCCTGGCTGCCCCATGGCTGGCTGTGACCTTCCACACGTTACCTGACCTCTCTGTGCCTCAGTGTGCTGATCGGGAAAATGGAGACATGACTAGTACCTCTCGCCCAAGGTGGTTGTGCACATTGAACCAAATGAGTCATGACGTGTAGACAGCCTAGAACAGTGCCTGGCACTCATGATCTGTGTGCCAAAGGTGTGAGTTCTTATTTCTCTGTGTCACAGCACATCGTTACTAAGAATATGTGCATAACCTATGCTCATTTCATGTGCTCGCTGCCAAAACCATGGGAATCGCCCAGACCAGGAATTGTAAGTTTCCCTCTACAGTTAAGGAAACTGAGACTCACGGAAACTGGCATTCCAGAAACCCCCGCCAGTGACTGAGTGACCAGGTCTCCTGACTCTCCTGGCCCGCACGGCGCTCTCACAGTGGCGCTCTGCCACACCATGAATCAGATGAGATGCAAAGCATGCAAGTAAGACCAGGCAGCACTGAACGTGGCCACAGGTACACTACAGCCTCTGGTGAGGAGTGGAACAAAGCTTCATGCCAGGGCCACACATCCCGCTCTGTCCCCAGAACATGAAGGGGCCCAGGATCTTTGTCACGTTAAGTGGAAAGCACTTGGTATTTGGGGGCCCCCTGCGTTATGGTCATGGCACACAACAGTCTTCAGAATAGGCGTCCATGGTAATGCCTGGGGAATGAGCACAATGACCCATGAGTCACCCGTTCCCTGAACTTGAGCATCTAAGGACAAAAAATCCCAAGACAGGTTCACCCAGTGACCTTCTCTTGCCAGCTGGGCATGCCAACTGCCCGGTGCCAGGAAAGGGTTAATAACACCGATGAACATAGAATTCCAGAAGCTGGCAGTGGAGGGAAGAGTGAAAGTAAGGGCTATCAGGGGGTGGGAGAGGAAGTCAGGGTAAAGAAAGGAAGGGAGGTATATAACATACAACCCTAGGTGCTTGCTACCATTTCCACTTCACAAATAATAAAACTAAAGCCCAGAAGGTTTTAGTTTGCCCAGAACTCCCAGATTGTAGCTTACCAAGCCCTGTTTTGGTAAGCTCATAGCTTACCAAAGCTCATTTCAGGACAATAAACCAGCATAATGCCCTCCTGTGCCCCCTAAGTGGCTTGATAAATGATGAATGGATGCATGGATGGATGAGGGATGGATGGATGAACCAAGGCCTATCAATTCCAAAACACATGCTCTTCCTGTACCCTTTGCCTCCAAGTGTATCCCTTAGGATGATAACTTGAAATGACAGGAAATCAGAAGAAAGAATGATTTGTCTTATTTCTTAATGACACAGGCCATGCAAAGCTGGAATCAGTAGAAAAGGACAGGATTAAAAAATGTACAGAAGGAATTAATTAAGTAGTTAATAGTCCAAATTGGACCACACATTTAGACGGTTACTATCAAAAAAAAAAAAAAAAAACAACCCAGCAGTGATTAAGGAGTGCACTTGTGATGAGCATTGGGTTGGAAATGTTGTATGAAAGTATTGTACACCAGGAACTGATGTTACATTGTATGTGAACTAACTACAATTTTTTTTTAAGATTTTATTTATTTATTTGACAGAGATCACAAGTAGGCAGAGAGGTAGGCGGGGGAGGGGGTGGGAAGGAGTAGGC
>PISX010024100.1:0-28563 GCA_004024625.1 Mellivora capensis | reverse complement strand
CAAAACACCTCAGGTTGTTTTTCAGAGTCCATAGTCTCTCATGGTTCACCTCCCCTTCCAATTTCCCTCAACTCCCTTCTCCTCTCCATCTCCCCATGTCCTCCATGTTATTTGTTATGTTCCACAAATAAGTGAAACCATATGATAATTGACTCTCTCTGCTTGACTTATTTCACTCAGCATAATCTCTTCCAGTCCCATCCATGTTGCTACAAAAGTTGGGTATTCATCCTTTCTGATGGAGGCATATACTCCATAGTGTATATGGACCACATCTTCCTTATCCATTTGTCTGTTGAAGGGCATCTTGGTTCTTTCCACAGCTTGGCGACCGTGGCCATTGCTGTTATAAACATTGTGGTACAGATGGCCCTTCTGTTCCCTATATCTGTATCTTTGGGGTAAATACCCAGTGGTGCAATTGCCAGGTCATAGGGAAGCTCTACTTTTAATTTCTTAAGGAATCTCCACACTGTTCTCCACAATGGCTGCACCAACTTGCATTCCCACCAACAGTGTAAGAGGGCTCCCCTTTCTCCACATCCTCTCCAACACATGTTGTTTCCTGTCTTGTTAATTTTGGCCATTCTAACTGATGTGAGGTGGTATCTCAATGTGGTTTTAATTTGAATCTCCCTGATGGCTGGTGATGATGAACATTTTTTCATGTGTCTGATAGCCATTTGTATGTCTTCATTGGAGAAGTGTCTGTTTATATCTTCTGCCCATTTTTTGATATGATTATCTGTTTTGTGTGTGTTGAGTTTGAGAAGTTCTTTATAGATCCTGGATATCAACCTTTTGTCTGTACTGTCATTTGCAAATATCTTCTCCCATTCCGTGGGTTGCCTCTGTTTTGTTGACTGAGGAAACAGACTCTTAATTATAGAGAACAAACTGATGGTTATTAGAGGGAAGGTGGGTGGGGTGGGTTAAATGGGTGAAGGAGATTTAAGAGTACACTTACCATGATAAGCACTAAGTAATGTATAGAATTATTGAATCACTCTATCACACACTTAAAACTAATATTACAGTGTATGTTAATAATACTGGAATAAAAATGAAAAACTTTATACTAAAGATAACCCAGAGTAGAACAAAATAATTTTTTAGCCACTTCCTACCCAACTTCATAAACTCCTAAAATTATGAATTATCTATGCAAATATCACTTGCATATGAAATAGCATATTATATATGCTTATATAATTCCAAAGTATATTTACCAGTTCCTTTTATTTTAGATAAAATTATTTTCAAGTAACCAATGATTTCCCAAATTGAATTTTCTTATAAAATTATCATAGAATACCATATTTGTTTACCTCACCCCCATTGTTTATTTCTAATTTTTTCTTTAAAAGTATCTTTATTTTGGGACTCAGTGGGTTAAGTCTCTACCTTTGGCTCAAGTCATGGTCTCAGGGTCCTGGGATCGAGCCCCACATTGGGCTCTCTACTAGGCTGGGAGGCTGCTTCCCCCTCTCTCTCTGCCTGCCTCTCTGCCCACTTGTGATCTCTCTGTCTCTCTGTCTGTCAAATAAATAAAATCTTTTTTAAGAAGTTAAAAAGAAAGTATCTTTATTTCAGGGCACCTGAATGACTCAGTCAGTTAAGCGTCCAACCCTTGATTTTGGCTCAGGTCATGATCTCAGGGTTGTGAGATTTAGCCCTGCACTGGACTCAATGCTCAGCTTGGACTCTGCTTGAGATTCTTTCCTTCTCCCTCTGCCATCCCCCCCCCAAAAATAATCTTTAAAAAATATTTTTTTTTATTTCACAATAAAGATAAATATTTGTGAAATTTTGTACCTGAAAATTTTCTTATCTAGAGTTTGATCATTGAAGAGTAGGAAAACAAAGGCAGGAAGCCATGTCACTAACAATGAATCACCTTACAACATGTGGACCAGTGGTGCACATGTGATACATACAGAACATGATATTCCTAAAGGGTTTATGGACTCATGTTCTACTAGATAATAAAGGGCAACCTTATCCTTAGAATAACCAGACCTCCAAGGTCCTGTGAACCTCATTTTCAACATACACAAATTTCTTAGATATTTGCTTATCCTTCACCCTTACTAAATAAAAAGTAAAATAAAAAGTCACTCTTCACAATCAAAGAGCAGCTCTTCCTGTCCACGGGTCCAGTCCCTATACTCTAATAATAAAGCACCATTTTGCACCATTAAATGTTTCAAGAATGTTTTTTTTAACCATTGCACTTGACAATGCTGCACACCATACAAGAGGACTTGTGGACAGATTCCTTATCTCCATACAGCGTACCTTAGGTCTTACTGTTAACTGGAATAAAATGTATTAAGTATAGAGTGTCAATATAAATGGAACCAACATTTGCATGGGGAACAATTTCAAGTGGATAATTAATAATCATTCTTCTTTCTTTGTATTAATGGATCATTAAAAATTATTATACTGAGAATGAATAATAAATAGATTTCACCTAGTCAGTCAAAATAAAAGTATGACCTACATTGATACATCATAATCACCCAAAGTCTATAGTTTTCCTATGGGCTTATTTTTGCTGTTGTACTTTCTATGGGTTGGGACAAAAGTGTATTGACATACAGATATATTGATACTATTAAAAATTGTAAAAGTTATATAAAATCAAATGGAAATCCTTTTTTCTTTTTTCCACTAATTTTATAGAGAATGCGTTTGATGTTTCATAAACATAATGAATCTCACAACTATTTATGAATTTATTCATCTCATTCCACAACATTTTTAGGTATCTTTATCATTATCTTGCAAATATTTTAATGTTTAACTGGAAGTATACTGTTTAATTTCTAAATACATGCCAATTTGTAGTAGTCATTTTGTTATTGACTTCTAGGTAAGTTATCACTTTTAAGAAACTGTTCTCTAAATGATTTCAATCATTTGAAATTTGTTCACTGTTGCTTTGCCATACCCCATGACTATGTTTGTTGATAAATATTTTATAATGGTTTAGAAGAAAGGTGTTTTTTAGTTGTTCAAATTTTCTCCTCAAAATTATCTAACTCACACTAATAATATGTCTGTTGAATTTTTCACTTAGTCAGTGGCTGAGAGTTGTTTTAGATCCATCCACTACGACTGTGGATTTGTTTATCTAATTAGTTCTATATAATTTTGCTTTATTATACTAAAATCATATTGTTAGCTGCATATAAATTTAATCTTATTAATTCTCTTGCTCTGTGGAAACATATATTGCTTGATAGTGTGCCTGCCAATTCCATTCACTGGGCTACTTTTTGGCTTGGTTTTGTTGACTCTTACCATGTTTGTTTCTGTTAATACTGTCTCATCCCTTAGCAATCTTTGAGTTTAGTGATGAGTACTTTGTTGATAAATTACTTTTAGAAATTATTTGATGCTTGATGCAATGTTATATATCTCCAGAGAGGATTTTGTTTTGCTCCTTCAAGGTTTTGGGATACAAAAAATCAATGTATAATTTGGTATACAATGAAGTAAGATTAGCTTAAAGTCTGGAGATTTTTTTGAAGGGGCTCTTGATGACTTAAAACCAGATGAAATTCTTGAAATTATTGATTTTGTTTCAGTTTTCTCTTACTTCAAAAAAAAGATACACTACTGGCATCTTGGAAGAAAATAGTAGTAGTTTGCATCAAAAATTAGAGTTTTAAGCTAATTGTAGAAAACATTACTGAGTACATGTAAAATATGAAGGAAAGAAGAAGTTCAAAGATTACAAAGTTATCTTGTTCACTTTGGTTGATGAGAGGAGAGAAATCAGTCATTCAGCCTTCGACATTTGAAACTGATAATTGTATATTATAACAATGTGGATATATGAGGTAGTCATTCAAATATAGACTTCTATATTTTAAATAATAGGATTGGCATGGAGATTAATTTAGGAGTCATTTACATTCATAAGAACAATTAAAAAGAAATAATATCACTAAGCCCTTAAGCAACCAAAAATTTGGACATCAGGTCAGGATGGGGAAGTCATCTCAACATAGAATATTGAGAATATGTGATTATGAAGGGTTGCTTATGAGAGAAACCCATAGAAAGTGTTGCCTCAAGAAAGGAGTAACAAAGAATTTGAAGTGTGGATAAAATTTTGATTGTATAACTGTTTAGAAAAGATTATATAAAATTGGTTTAGATTAGTTACTACTGGATTTAGCTTCATAGTAGAGCTTTGAGGTGATCTGATAGAGAATTATATAATAGTGAAAATGAGACCTATTTTTCTAACAAATCATTTGTTTTACTTTTTTAAAGATGAAACATTTACAAACTTTTTTATAGGTTGACAAAAGTGATCAGTTCATAAAGAAAAACCCATTATAGAAATGAAAGGAAATAATTGGAGAATCCATGAGGCAATTAACAGGAATGGAAGTGGAAGTAAATGGAAAACTTTACTTTTGATGGCATAAGGGTATAAATGCTGGAAATACATGGAAAAAATAAGATATTGTTTCTTTTTTTAAAGATTATTTATTTTAGAAAGAGAGAGAGAGAGTAGAGTATGGGGAGGGGCATAGGGAAGAGGACGAGAGAGAATCCCAAGCAGAGTTCCTGCCAACATGGGGCTTGATCTCAGGACCTTGAGATAATGACCTAAGCTGAAATCAAGAGTCAGATGCTTGACTGAATGAGCCACCCAGGCATCCCCAGCATTTCTTTTCTGAAAAATAAACATTCTAATTGGTTGGATTCCTATGCATGTTATTGTCTTTCCTAAGTCATTCTGGACAAATATTCTTTGTTTTTAGCTAATAACATCTAGTAAAGACTATGAAATGGAAATTATATCCAATAAATACACCTTAAGTCAACTTCTATATACTAATTATGCCCAATCTCATTTGGATGAGAATGATAATTACCTCTTCCATTAAAAACATTATAATGGCACACAGATCTCATAAGAATGAATTGTCAGTCATATTCTGAGTTAATCACTGATGAATACTGATTATGGGATGACTAAGTGGTATATAGCGATGACTCACCTTTGATTTATCATCTGCATTGTTTATAAGAGCAAAAAATGCAAGGTTAGAGGCCCCTGGGTGGCTCAGTCATTAAGCGCTATTTTTGGCTCAGGTCATGATCCCAGGGTCCGGGGATGGAGCCCCATGTCAGGATTCCTGCTTAGCTTCTTCCTCTCCCACTCCCCCTGCTTGTATTCCCTCTCTTACTGTCTCTTTCTCTGTCAAATAAACTAATAAAATCTTTTTAAAAATGCAATATTAGAAATTAATATTGAGGTGACTAATCCTCTATGTACCTTCTTCCTATGGCTTTACAAGTGAACTGAACAATGAAGCTTATCAAGAAGCAACAATGAAGTGACCTGCCTTTACATTTTGTTGACCATTTTAGTAATCTTCTTAAAAAGAGATCTAGGATTTAATTAAAAAATTGTCATTGGGGATTATTTTAAAGATATCCTATGCTTTGCTTTAATAACAATATATTTTATATTTGGAATTAAAGGACAGTGTGTCTAACCCTTACTTGATTCTAAGATTACTTTCACTTAAGAACTTTTGAAGCCACCTAACACTGTTAAATGAGAATTGCCTAAAACTATGGTTGTAGCCTGCCTACACAATTGTATTACTCTAGGAAGAGCAGACTTGAGAGGTTGCAAAATAGGAAAAGAGCCTAGCTCAGGGCTCTTATTATGGCTTAGGGGTGAGGTTGTGGTGTGGGCTACCACACTTGAGAAAATCTTGCTTAGTTTGAATCTCCCACTGGTATCAAAAAAGGGAGAACCTGGGATTTCTTAATAGATTGCCCAAATATGGTAAGAGAGGAAAGGAGATTAGAGAGGCATAAAAGCTGTAGCCCTCAAACATCAAAAAATTGAACCATATTCCTCATAGAAACATTGGCATCTCCTGCTGCTTCTAGTGACACAATGGTCTTCATAATCATTAAACTAGATGCTTAATATTAGTCCATTTTCTTCTATCTACTTTCATTCTTACTGGCTCAGTGTGCACCATCTCTTGTTTTAGCAAAGATCGTGTATGTGTGTGTGCACACATGCTGTTTCCCATTTTCTAACATAACAGATGCTTTTATCCAGCATCTGTGCATTATTCCTATCTCTTTCAAGTCTTCACTTCTCCAGAAGTCTGAGCATGTCCTCTTAATGAGACTAAATCCTCATTCTTCCGCAGTGTCAGAAAATGGATGTTTGTATCTACTACAATATTAATTCGGTGAATGTCTCACATTTCTTCTGAGACCTAGGTTATGAACATCATGACAAATATCAGGCATTTTACCATTTTATATCACTAAACATATGGCTTATATATAGTAAAATTCAATGCCACAGTTTTGTAGAAACAAGGATATAGCAATCATTTAACATTTGTTATATTTACCATAATAAAAAGGAACTCTTGTAAAATGAAAATGTATGTAAATCTGCTTTGAAAACTAATCATGCTAAAATTATTTCCTATTTCTTCTAAGGATATGAATACACCTGATTTAATTTTAATACACCATTTTGGTATATTTATATTGCCCTTTTCCCAGCAACTCTAAGTAAGTATATCCAATTTTTGCATCCTTCTAAGAAAGAAAAATTTGAATGGGATCAAGTTGTGATTTTTTTTATTGCCTTTCTTGAACCATTTAATATTAGTATGTACTTATCCTTGGGCTTTGACTTATGATTTGAGCAAATCACATTTTATGTGGCTGTAAAAGGTGATTGTAACTTGCAAGACATTAGTAAGTATTAAATAACAAGTTTGTATTTTAATTCCACAGGTACTAACATTTTTAAGACACTGGAAAAATCAGAGTTGAGGTAGGCACAAATGAAATTAACAACTGCTTTTGTCTTTTTCCTTTGAAACATACTTGGGTTCCCAAACTGAACTCCAGAGACTGCAAGGGAAACGTCTACATTATAATATCACAAATGTGTAGCAAATACAATTTTTAAAAAATGTGATATTTTGCTTTTAAATTTAAAATAATGAATGATTCACTTTATATTAAGTATCACAAGAATATATCACAGCAAAATACAGAACATTTAAAATTATTTCAGGGATTGTAAAACTAGGATGAGATTCTTAGAAGGGCTAGAGAACTTATTGCTTTCAGCAAGACTTGTTCCACATATTTTTGAAAACAAAAATACTAGCAGCCTTAATCTTTTTGAACTGGGCAGTGGGCTGTATTAATTCTTGAAGAAATACCCTCCTGAACTCAGAAAACGATTGTTTATGCTCTGAAATATGTCTTATGTGTCAGTTTATACAACTCCATACTAAAAATTTTAACATATTATTAGATTTTCTGTACTGATTGGCTTTTCTTAATATATGTATATAAATGCAAAAACAATCTTTGCTTACTTATTTATTCATTCATTAATAATGATTTTTCAGGGAATCAATTAAAAGTTTTAAAGCCCAGAAATAGGTCTGAAAGTATAATTATTGTTATTAAAAATTATAACCATAAAAGCAAAAGCTTTTGACTTTAGTACTATTTAATTAAAATATAGTGTGTGGAATAAATCAATATTTGTATAATATGTATACAACTTGCATATTTAAAATATATTATAATATATAAATGTGAATATATTGTGTTTTAATGAAGGTGATTACAATGTCAATGCCACTATGATTTTGTGCAATTTAACTTCCTGACTCAATAAAATATTTCAAATACAGAAACATAGGAAAACATTTTTTGATTGATTGTAGTCCAGAATATCAAGTTTTTACAGTATAATTTCTTCAAATTGAGGCACCGAGTTTTACATGGGATTTTGTTATTTTGAAAGAAATCAATATAAATAGATCATAGGGATACAGTGTCAGATTCTTCAACATTTAAGAAATTCCATATTTTTTGTTCAAGATGACTATTCTAGTGATTTATAATTCTCCTTTAAATTTATATAATCAAACCCATGTAGAATCAGAAATATATACAAATTCATAAACAGTAAACAAAAATATGGTTATTCATCATAGGTTTTCTGATGATATTATCATCTGAAAGGTATGAGCATATCAATATTGATAAAGCACAATAAATAAAGTTTTTGGAAGTCAGTGCATAGTTCAAGTTCTGAACCACTTCCTATGAACGTGGCTAGTGACCAATTTATCAGAAACATAATGATATATAAACCTGAAGAAAGAGAGCATACTTTTAGACAATTGCACCTGTACAATTTCCCAAGAAAATAGAACATGCTCCCACACCCATTCATGCATTTATAGTTACAGCCTTTGGGCAGCCATTAAGAGATCAGAGCTCTTATTTCAACACAGTTGGAAAGAAGATGGGAAAGGCTAGGGTTAATTGCATGTTGGCTTTCAAAGTGAGCTACATGTAAGGAAAAAGACAGTAAAACATTTGCAACAAAGGTAACTAATGTGCAGCCTATATATATTCATCCACTTTTGGGGAGTAGAAAAATAAAATTTTGAATTGGTTTTGATGATCAAAGAGTAAATCACAATCTATATTCTCAAGAAAAACAATCAAATAAACAGAAATTCATTACTTTAAAAGGCATAATATTATTGCTTCATTGTCACTAGTATAACTGAAAATCAACTGCTTAATAACATTTAGTTTACCAACTGTCTTCCAGCTCGAAAACAGAGTTCGATTTTTGTAAGCCTTGGGGTGCCTGGTGGCTCAGTCAGCCTCCAACTCTTGATTACAGCTCAGGTCATGATTTCAGGGTCACAGAGTCCTGAGATTGAGCCCCATTTAGGGCTTCATGCTCAGGAGGAAGTGTTTGAGATTCTTTTCCTCTCCCCCACTCCCTGCCCAAGCTCACTCTCTCTCTCGCAAATAAATACATACATCTTTAAAAAAAATATATTTTTTGTATTCCTTCAGTTGAAGGAAAATAACAAATTAAGCATGTGCTTTGTCTGACTCAAGGTCAAAATAATAAGGAAAGAAAGTGTTACAATTTAAATTATTCTCCAGGAAAAAAGTAAGAGATTTTTCAGAAATTGGAGAGTATAAATGTATTGTAAAAATTATGATATAGGATATAGAGGATGATACTAAAATACATGTAGCTTTTAATATCAATATGCATGAGAAAGCATATACTTTATATAAAGATAAATGTCTTGAACTAGGCATATTAAAAAGAGTTTTAAAAATTTAAAGCAAGAAAAATCTAAAAAACAGAAGACATATATTTATAGTCTAAAAAACTTTAACTATAGGTAATATATTGCAGACATGGCACAGTGGGAAAATAAAATTAATAACATGGAGAGTGAAAACTTGTTATACTCACCCATTCAAGTAATGGAAGAAAAAGATTGATATACAATATCAAAAACAGTGCTCTGCTTAATAATTATGATTTTCAAAAATGAGCCAGAAGAAAAATAAGCAGAGAATAGAGATACGAGAGAACAATTTACTAGGATCAAAGAAGTAGCGAGAAAGTCATAGTAAATGTTCTGTTTGCCAGAATATATTAGTGACTGCTCTAAGATAAACATATATCGGTGATATTTTTATTTATTAGATAACAAAAAGGAAAAAAGTCACAATGTGAAAGTAATTCAGAAAGTCAAGCTGGTCTCCACTGCCTGGTACAGTATACACCAAAAACCATGGAATAAGATTTACATATTTTTTCACACAATGTATTAAATACTATGGAGCCATTCTTGTGGCTTTATAGGCATTTTGCCATTAATGGTCACAATTTTTAATCCCACTTAAAAGATAAATAACTTAATCTAAAGAGCATTATATAATATTCCAAGTTCACAAATATAGTGAGGCATAATGCAAGATTCTAAAATCATTACTATGTCATTCTAAACCCCAGCCTCTTAAAAATTATAGATTATATCTTTATGAATTTTAGAAAGATATTGGAACCTAAAAATTAGTTGTAGACAAGTAAGTGAATGGTAATTAAGAAAGGTCAGTCAAGCCAACTGAGATACCAAACAGAATAAAGAGTACAAAGCCTGAAATTGTATCGATTAGAAGATCAAAGTTTGTCACTATTTAGCTCTGTGTGTATGTATGAATGCATGTGTGTGTTTACCCTTCTGTATTTCAGTTATTATGCTAATTAAGCAAATTACAGAACAAGAGTGTTCCTGTTCTCAATGGACATTTAACCTAACCAAGATCTTACACATTAATTAGGGTCAACTCTATTTCAGATAATGAGCTACATGTTACAAGGTTGTAATGATCATTGCTCAAGTAACAGAACGTAAAGTTGATATGCACATGAAAATATTTTGTACAATGTGATATTGGATGATAAACATACTTATTGCCCAAGATTTATGCTATCCGAAAGAATGATTAATTCTTTTTATGGGAGTTTGAAAAAGTTAAGAAGTTAAAGGTGACAATTGAGCCAATTCTTGAAATAAAGCTGACGTTGTTTAATTGTGTATGAAGATTAGTTCTCCGTACTATTCCAAGTTACATGTCTCAAAACTAGTTCTCATGCTAAGAAAACTATTGAGTTAGAACACATAGGATTGTGTCTCACTCATATTCCACCCCAATGTCCCAGTCTTCTACCACATTCTCATTCTCCCTGCAATAAGAATTTTTTTTAAAGATTTTATTTATTTGACAGACAGAGATCACAAGTAGGCAGAGAGGCAGGCAGAGAGAGAGAGAGGGGGAAGCAGGCTCCCCGCGGAGCAGAGAGCCCAATGCAGGGCTCGATCCCAGGACCCTGGGATCATGACCTGAGCCAAAGGCAGAGGCTTTAACCCACTGAGCCACCCAGGTGCCCCTGCAATAAGAATTTTTAATTTTCTCTGCTCATATTTCAATATTCCTCATATTTCATATTCTTCTTCTCATAGTTTCAGTAGATACAATTTCCTATGTTGAAAAATAAATGAATATTTCATCATTCTATTATATTATTCAAATTTACTAGCATAAGACGCATGCTCTAATATTGCTACCTTTTTTTGTTTGGTTTTTCATTTCTATCCTCTTAATAGCAGTCTTTATTCCTGATCAGAGAATGATTTTCCTACTGTGATTGAGGTTTACTTCCTCTTCTCTTTGGCTATTTAAATTAATAATCTATGTTCTCTTTATTTTCAACTCTACCTCTTGCTGAAGATTTATCCCATTAACATTTAAATATGTTCAAATATATTCCATGTTGGAAAGTAAAAGACTTTTCTTTAATCCTCTTGCCTTTGCAACTACTGCTCTTACTAATCAATTGACATGAAAAGAAGAATAAACTCAGACGTCTTCATTTAGGGCTTTCAATTTCCTGTTTTTCTTTTGCTTCTCTAGTTAATCTATTTGAATGTTAGCAGTGAAATGAGTGAAACTGTAGCACTAGAGAAAGAACTTTGGTCTTCAACTATACTGACAGTGCAAACCTTATATCTCTAAAAACACTATGACATCACAGGTTTTTCCAACTTCTCTGTGTACCATCTGGCCTGCTGTGAAGTCACCACCAGTCCTTTAAATCCAACAGATTAGGGTGCCTAGGTGGCCTCTGCCTTTGGCTCTGGTCATGATCCCAGGTCCTGGGATTGGGTCCTGCCTAAGGCTCCCTGCACTTCAGGGAGTCTGCCTCTGCATCTCCCAAACACATTTTCTCTCTTTTCTAGCTTGCTTTCTCTCAAGTAAATAAATTTTAAAACTCTTTAAAAAAATAAATAAATCCAGCAGATTATATTATTATCACAGCATTACTGGACATTTTCAATTAAGAATGGTCTGATACTTTTTAAGAAAGAAAATTTATTTAAAATTTCAATTTTAGAACACTTTTTACTTGATTTATTATGTTCTTTTGAAATTCAGGTAAAGAATTTCTGTTGAATAGTATTGGAGACTTTCTCTTAATATTTTGAAGACTTATCTTAATCACACATTTAAGTTTTGATAAACTTGATTGGATTTTATAACAGGAATTTAAGCAAAAGTTCCTGTTTGTCACAAGCAACAAATCTTCATTGATCTTTCTTAAGTTTCTGCCTTTTCTGTTAAAAATAAAAAATCGAGACTATGGACTCTGAAAAACAACCTGAGGGTTTTGAAGGGGCAGGGCGTGGGAGGTTGGGGGAGCCAGGTGGTGGGTATTATGAAGGGCAAGCATTGCATGGAGCACTGGGTGTGGTGCAAAAACTATGAATTCTGTTACACTGAAAAGAAATTTTAAAAAAAGTAAAAAAATGAAAAGAGAGAAAGAAAGGAAAAAAGAAAAATAAAAATGTTGAGTATCACTTTTTATACAAAGAAATTACTCCCCTGGAGCTAATAATACATTATATGTTTATAAAAAAATAAAAAAAAATTTAAAAAGAAATTACCAATATAAAGAAAATTTAGATAATGCAAAAAATCAACATATAGAAAATGTAAAACACCCAAATCCCACTGGCAAGAAAACAACTCATAACAGGTTATAAAAATACTCATTTTGCTGCACCAACAACCATTCTAACCAAATAGAAGGCTCAGAGGAATCTCAAAACATATTTCAATGCTCTTTGATTTACATTATTTTATAATTTTCAAATAACTGCCTATCATTTTAAAAGTTTATACTTACATTTAGATACTTTAAAAACCAATGGAAAGATGATTTTGTTATATTTCTATAGTCATGTAAATTTTTATCAAACAAATAAATATTAAATAATTGACCAAATATAATGAGGGTTTTTCTGGTTTTTTATGGGTTTGAGGGCTTTTTGACATAAATATGATATCTACCTTTGTTTTCCTTTTCTAAATCTCTATTTTTATTTCTACCTATTATAATTCCAGCTTTTTTTCAATTTACTTTTTGTAATTACATTCAGGCTGCAGGATTGGAAAAAAAAACTTATTTATCAAAATACTGTAATAGGTATTAATTGTTTTTACAACATTCAAGTCAGATTGAGCACTGTGTATATATTATCTCCTTATTGTTTACATTAAAAGTGGCATCTATCTCAGTGTTTCCATTTTATGGAAGTAAAATGAGACTTAAATAACAGAAGTCGCTATGTCTCTAACATAGTAAATGGGGGGGTGTTGTTTCAAACCCAGGTACTATGTAAGTCCAAATCCAACTACTAACACCAAATGAAATGCCCCTAATCTTTCATAGTATGCATGGGATTCGATGTAGAGAGTTTATTTAGTAAAATTGTGTGGTGCTATACAGAATCACTGGTTATTTTAAAAGGGCATATATTGTTTCTGTTTTGTTTTGTTCTTAGTATTCATCAGCTGGTGAATGCATTATTTTCCAAGAAAATGCATATGAAACTCATTTATAATCAGCCTAAATTCACAGGCTAATATGGTAAACATTAATACTTGTTCTAATAAGAGGATCGTCTAACAAACAGGCACATTGATCTTATTTTTCTTGTTTCAATTCAGACCTTATAAAACTTAACAGAGGAACAACAAGCTAGAGGTTAGTGTTTAGAATCATTGTTTTGGAAAAGGCATTTTATCCCCAGTTTTTTGGCATTAAGAGAGAAAAACAAATATATGCTAAAAAACAAAATCTTAAACAAGTATTTTAACTCCTCAGTAACTAATCTAATATAATCTCTTGATTATCTATAGGCTGTCCTCTTAGATGATTAGGTGATTTCAACCTCTAGATTCCTTGAAAGAAACGCTGGCAAACTGAAGAATGTATTAAAATCTCTTTAGAGGTTAGAGTCTTAGATCCTCAATTCAAATAAAAATATCCACTTAGGGGTGCCTGGGTGGCTCAGTGGGTTAAGTCAGCTCAGGTCATGGTCTCAGGGTCCTGGGATCGAGCCCCATGTTGGGCTCTCTCTGCTCAGCAGAGAGCCTGCTTCCCCCCTCTGTCTCTGTCTGCCTCTCTGGCTACTTGTGATCTCTCTGTCAAATAAATAAAATCTTTAAAAAAAAAATCCACTTAGTGGAACAGCACTTTCTACATTATTTTGAAAGTTCTGGTGTGATATTCTGCATCCATGCTATACTAAGAAAATGTCAAATTATTTAGGCAAATTCAGTGGCTGGTGTCATGCATGGGAAAATGTAGACATCCATTTTGTCAAGCTAAAAATTTATTTATAAACTAAGGCTTACAGGATATCAATCTCTTTTCATTGTCATGACAACCTTTTTTTAATATATGGGGGAGGGGAATACACACTGAACTAAATAACAAGCTTTACCTAGTATCTACTTAAAGAAAATACCATGTTAGAAATAATTTCGAATTTATATGAAAGTTGTTTTAAGTTATTTTTATAAGAGAAATTTATAAAATTTTCTTTACATACCTTAGCAGGGAACATATCTAAAATATCTATTTAAAAAGAATGAGAACAAGGTTGTTTTCTCTAATACATCTTACTCAACAATTGCCATTTAGATTTGTCTCCAGTGACCATAAATCATGTACAGATTTGCACTAATGAAGTTCAGTAATTGAAAGAAGTGTTAATTTGACATTATAATTTCCATTAACCTTTACTTTATTTTTGATACTTTTTACCAACTTCCAACTTTTTAAAATAGTGATAGCTCTTGCCATATCATTTACCAATTTATGATTTCAATTATATCTTTAAATATGAAGATTTGTCACATACCCTATGAAGTTTTTAATGAAATCATCTTAAGTTTATAAAAATTTGGGGACTCATAATTAACAATATCTGAGTTTTTAAGATCAAAAAAAGATATACTAGCCAAGTTAAAAGAATAAAATAAAAAAAAAATATGCAATCATATATTTAAGATATATTTTATTTTAAAAACAATTTGAATTTATTCTTAAACTGCAGAATATCTAGAATATTTCAAGTAAGTGACTGTATATTCAGTCACTAAACTCATAGCTCTTCAAAAAAAATGAGTTTTTATTCATCTTTACAAATTCAGGCCCTTAGAACACAGTGTTTAGAACCAAGTAAATACTCAAATTCACTTTGAAATAGGATTTTTAAAAATAATATTTATTGAATAATAAAATTTTATTTTTTTATTTTTATTAAAGATTTTATTTATTTATTTGACAGAGAGAGACACAGCAAGAGAGGGAACACAAACAGAGGGAGTGGGAGAAGGAGTAGACCCCTTACTGAGTAGGGAGCCCAATGCCTGGCTGATTCCAGGACCTTGGGATCATGACCTGAGCCGAGGACAGACACTTAATGACTGAGACACCCAGGCACCCCTGAAGAGTAAACTAAAAAAAAAAAAAAAAAAATATTTATTTATTTATTAAGAGAGAGTGAGCATTCAGGAATGGGGGGCAGGCAGAAGGAGAGGGACAGAGAATCTTTAAGCAGATTTGTTGCTGATCATGGAGCCAAATAGGGCCTTGATCTCAGGATCCTTAGATTATGACCTGAGCCAAAATGAAGAAATCGGCTGCTTAACCAACTGAGCCACCCAGGCAAGCCTGAATAATAAACTTTTAAAAATTATGGATTTTCTTCTCTAATTTGAAGTCATCTTTTATACAGCATATGCGTTAAAATCTATATTATATCTTAGTAAGTTCAAAGAACAGAATGGGCCTTGAAATGTTTGTTTATGCATGCCATTTCAATTTTGTTCATTCTGATCAATATGTTTTGTTTCCTTCTAACTTAATAATAACACAAATATGGACTTAAAAATAAAGTACATAGGGGCGCCTGGGTGGCTCAGTGGCTTAAGCCTCTGCCTTCAGCTCAGGTCATGATCTCAGGGTCCTGGGATTGAGCCCCGCATCGGGCTTTCTGCTCAGTAGGGAACCTGCTTCCCCCACTCTCTCTCTGCCTGCTGCTCTGCCTACTTGTGCTATCTCTCTGTCAAATAAATAAATAAAAATCTTAAAAAAATAAAAATAAAGTACATAATAGCATATAATTTTGGACTCCAAATATTTCAAGTGTACTAAAATAAAAGCTCAATCAAACAATATTTAATTTTTGCTATATTCCATTTTCATTGCTTTTATTTTTTATTTTTAAATATTATAAACAGCAAACTGACATGAATAGAAGTAGAAGAGAAAGAAAACTGTAGGATATAACCAGATTTGTTAAAAAATTGTAGAATATAACCAGTTTTTGTTGGGGAAAAAAATGTCTTTAGTGAGAAATGGTTTAGAAACTGATAAAAAAGACATTAATTCATTCAGATTTCTGGGAGTTTGAAGAGTGATCATAAAGATTATGACAGATGATACAAGAAAAACTGAAAGTGCATAAATAATGAAGTGGTTTTTATTATATGTTCTCTATGGACTTTGATGAACTCTTAGAATGTACTGTCTTTCATCTATGTTAATCACAGAAAAATCAGTTCTGACATCATTAAAAGAAGTTCTCAGAATGGAGAAAAAGGCTGTCTACTATTGATGTACTTTAAATATAAATACAGAGATAAGCTAAAAAAATAAACGCACTGCAAAAACACACTATGTTACCAGTTAGCAAAGAAGGATGAAGTGGTTACAGTAATCTAAGACCATAGACCTTATGTAAAATAACATGGCCAAAAAAGAAAAAAAAAGAAAAAAGAAATGTCTTAATTAAAATTGCAACAATTCAAGAGGAAATAATTATATGCATTTAATAACTTATCTTAAAATAATGAATAATACCAAGAAAAATTATAGTTTTATATATTTATATAATAATGGAATGTTATATTAATAGAAGCTCATAGTGTATATTAGTTCACTAGAAAGTTATATTAGAATATAATATTAGTATATAAGAAAAGTCTATATCCATTGAATTAAAGCTCATCCTTGGGAAAGAAAAGTAAATTCAATATCAGCAAAAAGAGGAAAATAATTAAGAAATTAAAGCCAAAATAAACAGAAAAACCTTCAAAGACAAAGCTTGTTCTTGAAAAGATTAATAAAATTCATTAGCATCTAGCTGGACTAATCAAGGATAAAAAATGAGAAAATTTTTCCCATATCAGAAATCAACATGGAGTCACCACTACAGGCTCTATAGAAATTTAAATAATCATAAAATTATGAACAACTTTATGTCCACATGTTGTGTATTTTAGAGGAAATAGACAAATTCCTTGAATTATGTAGCTTGTCAATATTGAAACAGAATAATACAGAAAACCCAAATAACCCTATAAACATTAAACAAATTAAATTTTATCCAAATTCTTCCCAAAAGAAATCTCCAGGCTTAGATTGTTTTACTTATGGATTTTTAAAAATATTTAAGATAATACAAGCATTGATTTTGTTTAAAAGACCTGAGAAAACAAGGGAGTGAAGCTTCACTACATTAAGTGAGACTTAAAAAAATAAAATATAAAACATAAAAATAACAGATCAATTTCCCATATGAACATATACACATGCAGACACAAACACATAAAAACAGTAATTCAGCCAAATCCAGACTTATAAAAATAGCTTATGAATCATAATCATTGAGGTCAACTTTAGCAATGTAAGTTTGGTTTAATATTTGAATTAATGAAGTTTACTACATTACAGGATATATTATGTTTAGAGCAAAAGAAGCAAAAAAAAAATTTGACAGAAATTAATATTCATCCATGTGAAAAATTCTCAGTTAAACTAAGTGTGAAAAAGAACTCATGCCTTCTGGCAAAAGGCATCTACAAAAACTTACACCTATTTAAAGCCAAATTATTGAAGCTATATTTCTAAGATTGACAAATGCCAAAAATTTCCACTTCAATCAATTTATTGAACATTGTGTTAGAAGTTCTGGGCATTGTAATAAATTTTAAAAAATACATATTTGAAAAAAAATAGATACTTTCATTTCTATTATTTCTGTTTTGGAAGATACTTATCTATGTAAAATGCATAAAGGAACCAATGAAATAAGTACCAACACTAATAATGAATTGATTACATTCTCAAGATACAAGGTTAATAAACCAAGAATCAAATAGAGTTCATAAAAACATTTAGAAAAGGAAATAAAAATAATTCTATTTACAATAGCATCAGCAAACTAAGAGATTAGTTTTAGGGGTTAAAAAAAAAATCAAGTCCTCTGAATAAAAACTAAAAAAAAACCTGTCAAGACAAATGTAAGATTACCTACATAAAGACATGCATCATGTTATGGATTGGAAGAATACTTTTTTTTAAAAAGATTTTATTTATTTATTAAAGAGAGAGAGAGAGCATGAGCACAAGAGTAGGGGGAGGGAGAAGCAGACCCCCAGCTGAGTGCTAACCAAGAGATGGGGCTCAATCCCAGGATGCTGGGATCAGGACCTGAGCAGCAGGCAGATGCTTAACTGACTGAGCCATCCAGGAGCCCCTGGAAGAACAGTTTTAAGATTTTTTTCCCCCCGATTTGATCTATAGACTCAATCCACTGTCAAGAAAATTCATAGTAATTTTTAAAAATCTTTTAGTAGAAATTGACTAGCAGCTTTAACAATACATATGAAAATGCAAGAGATCTAGAATATACAAATAACTCTTGAAAGAAATAGAAGAACCAATTTGGGTGATTTATATTATCATTTCAAGTCCTACTTTAAATCTAAAACTAGGGTATTCAAGGGAATGTGGCATTAGTTGAAGAATAAATAAATAGCTATACAGAACTGAATAGGAAACCTAGATATAAATCCAAATGCAATAGATATTTTAATTTTTTTTACAAAAATCACCTATTTTTTAATGGAAAAAGTAATATCAATGCAAAAACATGACCTAGAGTGTTTGGATATCCATTAAGACAAAAAATAGAACAAAAGTTTAATCTGTACCTCACAAACTCAAAGTTACTTTGATATTTACAATAGAAAAAACAAAACAAAACATTACATTCTAAAATCCCACAGCTTTTACATAAAAATGTAAGAGATTATCTCCTTGACAGAGTGGTGGGCAAGTTTAACACCAGCTTGTCTGCTATACCCATGTGTTTACTTCCACAGATGTCTGGATTAATGATGCTAACCCTTGGCCATACCAGTATGTATTAGTTAATTGATAAAGATGTATTCTAGGGTGTGAAATATGAAATATATATATATAATAATTAAATTGCAGAGCACCTAGATTCTTCAGCCGGTTATGGGTCCAACTCTTGGTTGCTGCTCAGGTCACAATCTTGCAGTTATGGGATGGAGCCCTGCATTGGGTTGTGCTCAGTGTGGAGTCTACTTCAGATTCTCTCTCCCTCCCTCTCATCCACTCTCTCTCTCTCTCTCTCCCTCAAATGAAGAAATAAAAACTTTTTGCCTACTTGTGATCTCTCTCTCTGTCAAATAAATAAATAAAATTTTCAAAAAGAGAAATAAAAACTTTAAAAAATAATATTTTTTCTTTACTCTCTTTCACTAAAATATATGTAGTAGTTGAATAAAAATTAATTGGACAATGACTTCTAGCGAGTGTTTCTAAAAATAAATGATTATGACTCAGGACACATCTGATATAGAAAATTTAGAACATTTGGACCAGTAAGAATTGAAAATAGTACCAGTATTAAATGGTCAGGTCTCTGAATGACCTGAAATGGTGCATTATTTATTTATTTATTGTAGCACCACGTTATTTAAGATACAACTTAATATTTTGGCTGTTGATTATGTGTGATCAATAGTGAAGTCATATACCAGCATAGGACCCTGGGAACACTCAATCCAAAATGAAGTAACAAAACATATATTTTTGAACAGAAGATGGGCAAATGAATGAATGAACTCCTTTATTAAGACTTCCTCATTTGTACGTTTATTCATTTAATTATTTATTGAACTAATCGCTGTACTGGATGATGAAGGATATATATCTTTTGAAATAATAGCACCTGTCTTACTGGACCTTATATAACATGTGTAAGATATATATGACTTAAGTAAACTTTAAAAAATATGTAACACTATTAAATGTTACAAATGCTATAAAGAAAAATAGTACAGTGCGATAGCTTCTTTTTCTTTTGAAAATCCCAATTTTGAGTAATCGTGTCAATCTGCCTACAGGAACTTGAGGACAGGTTATTTAACTGTGCTTTTATTTCTTCCTCAGAATATGATTGTCATTAATGGAAGAAAAACCCAACTTATTGTACAAATGCTTTCAGATATAAATATCCCCAAAGTGTGGAAAATATCTTGAACTATTTGATTTACTTTTTATACTATAAGTGTTAAATCAAAATATATATATATATTGAATAAATAATTAGGTGAGAATAGAGGAAAATGGAGGCAGGGGCATTGCTCTGCAACCAGAATATTGGAAGCAATGCCTTGGATGTAATGCCTTGCATGATTAATTCTATTAAACAGTAAATAGGAAAAGTTTAATACTAGTTACAAACTGAGAATAGAATCACAGAGCCAAAAATCACATGTGTGCTGAAATTAGATATGAGGAAAAATGAGACAGAATGCTAAAATCTAATATGAAAAGCAGGGAAGTAAAAGGTATCAAATATTACAATTACACTGCAGGAAATGTGACATTTAAAGAGGTCAAAGAGCAGGATATTAGTAGTAGAATTACTGTAACCTGGAAAGATTAAATATTTTATCTTGAAATTGGAATGGTTGAGTTCAGAATTTAAGAATTGTTCAATTTAGTTTGATAATATATTTTCATGTGCTTGCTTTGGCAGCACATATATGAAAATTGATAATAAAATTTCCAGGAGGTCTTACAAAATTGAGCCCTGGATTAGATTCCTTGAGGTTTTTGTGTTTTGAAGGTGGATATTTTCATCTGACTCTTGTGTATTATGCCTTGAACTGAGAGTCATGTTCCTGCAATATTTATTCGAAACAAGTTTTTGAGCTTCCTATATTATCATAATTCTATTTATGTATGTTCATTATATAATAAATACATTTATGAATACTTAGGAAACTAGGAATCATTTGAAAAATATTGACCTTAAATATGAAAATAAATAAATTGATATTTATTAAAATATACTGAATAACTAAATGCCTTTCACCTTTCTAGCTTTATCATTTTCTTAACTTTTAATGTCTGATTGTAGCCTGATTATGACTTCCAGGTCTCATTCCACTGGATCAGTGAAACCATCTTCCTGACTATACTACACATTGTGGCATCTGATCTCCCTGTCAGTTTAAGTTGGCTGTCCTTTATAGTTGACACCTGTTTCACATGGATTTTATTTCTCACAGATCCTGAAGAATGTCTTTTTGATATCAGGGTATAGTTTCCTGTTGCAGCTGTCTAATTTGTCTAAAAGTTATAAATTCTCTATAATTCCCTTTGTTTTAAGCTTATTTTACATCTTTGTGACATTCATGCTATTGACAGCTGCCTCCATTTGAAACTCCTTTTTCTAGTGGAGCCCATGAGCCATTCCTCTCCCAGTTCTACTTTTCCGACAACCTCTTTCGCTGGAAATTTATGTTCCTCTACTGCTTCTCAAATAATTATTTAAAAATTTTATCTTTGACTCCTTTTTGTTTCATTCTTCACACAGTCAGGAAAAATTATCAATGCTTGCTTTCATTTGCCACAGATATTTCTACAATTCTCAAATTTAAAACAACTGCCTAGAAATTTATGTTGGATACTGCAATAAAATCCCGCTTCCATTTACCTCCACTTAAATGTACTAACAACACTTCAAATACAGACAAATTTAAACTAAACTCTTCTCCAGTGTTGCTTTTATAAATTAAACTGCACATACCTTACTTTTAACTCAATAAATTGTGCTGCCAGGTCTAAAAAAATTCAGAGATAGAAATTATTTTTAATACCTATATCTCTTAATTTTTATAGTCATTTACTCCCTTGTCCTATAAATGATTAATTATTAGCCCCTTCTCTTCTATCTATTCTCTCAAAACTATTGTAACTTGGATTTTCATAATTGAAAGCAGAGCTTGGACTCTCCTCTTCATTTTGTATTAGCATACTGAGATCTCATATTGGTAGAATAGAAGATCAGAACTAGAAGAAGCAAGAGACCCAATTACATAGTGACTTACTGGACAAGTTAGTTTTCTTCCTTTTATGTTAATATGCTGAAGTGGGTGGCCCTCGACAGCAAGTCAGCCTGATTCCTTCCAAATTTCCTTTCATCACTCCTTAAGATCTGTCATTATCTACACTATGAGAACTTTTGTCCTTAACAAACTATCCTATAAACTCTCAAAGTCCAAAATTTAGTAATTTTCTATAAACCACAATGCAACTGTCAATATTTTGTATATTATACTAGTACTTTACGTCATCTTTGCCTTCAAATCAAGCATAAGCCTATCTCTCCACTTAAATTCACAGTTCAGAAACTCTGAACTATGTATAATTCCATAAATGACCAAGTCCTTTTCCTTATCCTCCTTCCCCATCTTCTCCTCCTCCTTCTTCTTTCCTCTTCCTCCTCCATCTCCTCATAATTATTATTTTCTTTTTTCCTTAATGGCAAACACATTCTAGAATATATTCTCCACTTTTCAAGATCTTACATATATAAGCATCTCTCAAGTTTTAGCTATTTTAATATTTCTTCAAGAAGAATTGGGACACCTAAAGTTTCATGACCATTTATATGCAGTTTAATGATAATTGTATTTAATAATTATTATTCACTTGCAGTAGGCTATAAATATATTGCTATCAGGATCCGTTTCTGTTCATATTGATAATTTATTCTCAATAGTCATTTCTAAATTAATGATTTATAAATTATGTTATCTAAAATTATTTAAATCAATAAAATATAATTGTATTGAGACAAGAACATTTTAAGTCTTGTGTTATACAGCTTTGGAATTATACATGAAAACTTTAAGACTACAATATGATACCAACATATGCAAACTCATATAATGGTTGACATTACTATTAATAATATTTAGAGGTAAAGCTTTTTAATGTGAGAAATTTTATGTTGAATCATATTTTCAAATTAAATTATGTTTAGTAATTTTAGATTTTTTTCTTACATAACTACTTATTTACAAATAAGATTTCCAGCATTATTTATAAGAATTGTGCTATTTTGCAACTTTATATATTTTAATATACCGCTCTTTCAAGTACACAAATGGGCAAACTAGTTGCATGACCTTGTGCATGCATTTAAAATAATAGCAATAATAGAGTGCACAACACAATCTCATTTTGCTGGCACTATTCATTGATTCCATGTATCTTCTATTGCTTCGGATATTTTTCATAATTTCTGGATGGGAGAGATCTACATGAAGGTGCATTTTCAGGCAACCTGAACAAGTCATTAATTCTTCCTTATGATTAAAAGTGTTATCATCCCTTCCCTTGGAGTTGTCTACTACTGTGATCATTGAAAACTGTATTTGCTGTCAGCAGACTCAATGGCTGACACTAAGTATATAAATCAGAGAATTGTCAGATTTATCAATGTCTAAGTATGAATTTCTACTGAGTAAGTCTGAAAAATAATCTAAGTAATGAACTGCCCCAAAAAATAATAAAATAAAATACAAGTAGAAGAAATGCATTATTCAATTGGGGATGGGTCCAGGGAAGTTTCCTTAGTAGATGAAGTTTTATAAAGGATTTTAATGTAGGAAATGATTTTGAATGATATAAATTTCAACCAAATTTCCATCTCCTTATTAAGTTTCTGTTTAAAACTTTTACTACTTGCTACTTGTTTTGGAATTATCTCCACCCAGAAATATTTTAAAATGTATCTAATTAGGTTATAAAACTCAAAGTAATTTGTCCTTAAATTTTCTTTGAATAGAGAACAGCACTTCTACTACTATTGCTAACACTACTGCCTCCCTCAGATTGTTTTCATTATATGTAAACTATTACTTTTGCTCTGCTACCCCAAGAAGGGAAATGCTTCAATATATCATGCAAAGCAATATGGCTTAATTAAGGTGACATATATGTCATTAATTTAATCTCTACACAATGTAATAGTTTTCCTATTTTACTCTGGCTCAGATGGTTTAAATAATCTGGCCAGGATCACACAGCTAATGAGCAAATAATTTAGAATTCAAATCCATAACTGCATGCTTCTAAGCCCACATTAGTTTCATTAATCATAATCCCAAAATTGTAACCATCATAACACCTATTACATTAGGCCCACCACTAAGAACATTTAACAGATTTCCATAGAATATATGTATGACAAAATCTAAATTATCTGATCTAGAGATTCAATGTGTGTTCCATCAAAGTCTTAGCAAGTTATCTTTGAATATCAACAACATGATTCTAGAGTTTATATGGAAAGGGAAAAGACCTGAAACATCCCAAACAATATTCAAAAAGACTGACCAATACTTGACTTCAAGACTTACTATAAAGCTACAGTGATCTAGACAGTGTGGTCTTGGTGGAACAGTAAAGAATAGGTCAACAGAACAGATTGGAAAACCCAACATTATTATGTCCACTAGGTCTCTGAGAATTGTAATCCATCAGATATAGGATTCTTAATCTTATTTTTGTCTCTTTTATGTCTAGGAGACATTTCTATGCAGAGTTGACCATTTGGAATTTACATTTACAGCTTTATTTTGTTATACATACACAGAATTATATTAAAGAGCCTTACTAAAGCTTTGTAAATAGTCAAAGTAAATAAAAATCCTTTCAAGGCATGTACATGATTTGCCTATAGATTAAGATATTTGCTTTTTCTATCTAATACTACTCAGTTAGGCCAAAGGACCAAATTATTAGCCCTTCTGATTTCAGATTTCATGCCTTTAATGATAGTACTTTAGTAATTCTTGAATTCTGCATTTAGCATGGCAAATGTGAAACTAGCTCAAAGTTTTCTGACATGAACAGTAGGAAAACAATTGGTAGGGCAGCCAGTTGAAACCAGGTCTGACACAGAATTCATAGTGGGATTCCTAGGTCAATACCTATACACTTCCCCTTGTCACTTGCATTAATCATGTTACATCCTGGAAAAGATGAGAAGATACAGGGGGAATGCTCAGAATTATTCTACAATTCTACTCAATTATTTCAGAATGCATCAAAGTTATTAACTGATTATTAAAGTATAGTAGTAGTGAAGTACACCTACAAAAATTGCTTTTCTCCTTCCATTTAATAATGTGTTTCATTCTTTCCATCCAAATCTCTCAAAGAGTCTTCTACAAAAGGTAAAACAACAGGCATGGTGAATTTACAGCAGCCATCATATAGTTGTACACATAGATAAAAATCTACAGAAAATTAATTAAAATAAATATGTTCATACATTATCAAATTTTTCTATTTTATTTAACTACATATATACCATTTGTACAAAATAATTGCATACACTAAAATACAATAACATTTTTAATATCAGCAACAAACAAAAATTTGATATTTAAGAAAATACTATTCACAACAAGACCTAAATGTCAAATAACATTAAAAACATTTAGAGATGGTGAGAAAACCTTTGTAAACTCTAAAAGATTAAGGAAAAAATTATGGTGAATATATACAAATGGAAGTCTGTTATGAATTTTAATGATTACTAATTTAAAGATTTTATTTTTACCTGTATTAGTTTACAGCTTTTGTGTCATCCCAGTCAAAATCCTACAAGTGTATGTGTTTGCATGTAAGCATGTATGTATGTCTGAAACTAGACAAACCAAATCCAAAATTTATATGGAAGTATAAAGGATCATAAGTAACAAGACTAGCATGCTGGAAGGACCAATCTAATGGGAAGTAGCTCTTATCTCAGAGTTGCAGAAATTAACAATAAGGAAATCTGATTAATGAACTAGCAGAAAGGGAAAGAAACTGACCAATACATACATGTTTGCTTAATTGATAGGAAAAGATGACATTGCAGAGTAGTAAAGAAAGAACACTATTTTCGATAAGTAACTTTAGTCCAATTCACTACTATAAAGAGAAAAAAAGTTTAATTTTCTAATTCTCAAATTATATTTAAAATTAAGTTCCCTGTAAAGGGAGGAGTAAAAGCAAAAACAAACAAACAAACAAACAAGCAAACAAACAAATAAAAAACTCTAAAAGGGTAAAAGGAAATACAGCTCTGGCTACTGAGTTTTAGAATTGAGGAGATATGGCAATATCTATTCACTGTTGGTGGGAATGTAAATTGGTCAACTATGGCAATAGACGTGACAGTATCCACTAAAGTTTGACATACACAACTTCAGTGAAAAACCACATCTCCTCCTAGATGTGTGTTTAATTGTGATGCATGTACTTGATGTACAAAAATGTTTATAGCAGCATCAAATCAGAAATCACATAAATGTCCATTAACACTGAAGTATATCAAAAGTTTAAAGAAAAATACAGCAATACAAATGGACAGATGATGTCTACATCTAACGATATGGTGAAATATCATAAATGTCAAGTTTAGCAAGATATCCAAGAACACCAAATATATTAATCCATTTATATGAACTCCCCAAATAGCCAAAATGAAATTCTACTAGTAGAAAACAGAATTCTGCTCCTTTATGAGAAAGAAAGAATGAAGTGTTGTGAAGAGACATGTGTCTTGGAAAATACTAAAATATATTACTTTACTAGTTTGGGAATGGTTATATATAACTACTATTAAATAATTCCTTGCATTGTAGAATTTTTTCCTGTGTACTTTTACTATATATACTTTACAATAAGAAGTTTAAATAATTAAAAGAATTTATTTTTTTCTAAAAACATGATAGTTCAATTTAGAAATCTCTAAGATTTAGTTATTTTATTGTCTAACTTTCCTGTACCAGTACAATTTCTAATTATTTTCCAGGTGTTCAGTTTCCTGTACCTATTTATTCCATATATTTTCTCCCTAAAAGCTACACTGTGCAACCCTCTTGCACCATATTTCATTTTATTTAAAGATATTATTGATTTATTTGTCAGAAAAAGAGAGAGAGCATGTGAGTATAAGCAGGGGGAAGCAGCAGGCAGAAGGAGAAGCAGGATCCCCACTGAGCAAGGAACTCAATGTTGAATATGATCCCAGGACCCTAGAATCATGACCTGAGCCAAAGGCAGATGCTTAACCAACTAAGCCAGCCAGGCCTCCCCCATATTGCATTTTATAAACAAATAGTACTTCAGCTTGGCTTGTGTTTTCTTTTTTTTTTTTTCCTTGTCAAAGTGACATCCCTTAAATTTCCCTTCTAGTATCTTCTCATGGCCCTTTTCATCACTATTCATTATTTCTATTTTATCATTGTTAGCTCTTATATGTGACATTCTATTTTGGTAAATCATTTTTTCCAACAAGCTTCAAGACAGTTATCACATATTAATCTCATTGTTTCACTATATAATTTGGTTTACAAAATATGTATTCATATATGTTTTGAAAGTTCTTTCTGAAATGAATACATATGCATAAATTTTTCACTACAATTCTGTATATCCTGTGTTTTCTATCATTATCAATGGAAATCAATGCTTGCAAATTGGAGACTGACTTGGAAAACCAAGTAACTTTGTTTATTCTGAACTCTCTGCAAAATACATAAACAATTTATGAATAATGGGTATTTGACTTCATAGATTGCCATGCATGATCAGTATAGACTGTTAAATTACTAGTACATGAGTATTAACTTTCTCAAGGTGTAGGTATTAACATATATGATCCATTATCCACTTTAATATATTTCGTGAGAGGGTATGTGGTAGATTTAGATTGTGTGTTTTGGCAAATGGTTTTATTTTTCTAGTTGAAATCTAATTCCATTTATTCCATTTTTTGTAAAGCAGCATGTCTTTTTTTCAAGCATGTTTTCTTTATCATGAAATGAATCATGGAGTTTTCCTTAAAAAATATTTCTTGGAAATTAACACTGATCACAGAAAATAAAAGAATACCCTAACATATGACAAATTATAGTTAAGTGTCTGAGTACTTTTGGCAACCATATATTAGTCATCTCAGTATGTTATTAGTTCCTCAAATATTCCATTGCATATGTATTAAGAGGCAGTAGGGTTGTAGAAATATTATTTAATTTATATCAAGGTTAAGCAATCCAAAATATACTCTCAGAAAACATAATTAAATGGTGGCTTATATTTTTTTTTAATTTTTATTTATTATAAACATATTTTTATCCTCAGGGGTACATGTCTGTGAATCGCCAGGTTTACATACTTCACAGAACTAACCATAGCACATACACTCCCCAATGTCCATTACCCCCACCCCCCTTTCCCGACGCCCTCCCCCCAGCAACTCTCAGTTTGTTTTGTGAGATTAAGAGTCACTTATGGTTTGTCTCCCTCCCAATCCCATCTTGTTTCTTTTCTTCTTTTTCTACCCCTCTAGTCCCCGATGTTTCTTCTCCACTTCCTCATATCAGGGATATCATATGATAGTTGTCTATCTCTGATTGACTTATTTCACTAAGCATGATACCCTCTAGTTCCATCCACGTCGTTGCAAATGGCAAGATTTCATTTCTTTTGATGGCTGCATAGTATTCCATCGTGTATATATACCACATCTTCTTTATCCATTCATCTGTTGATGGACATCTAGGCTCTTTCCATAGTTTGGCTATTGTAGACATTGCTGCTATAAA
>PISX010024099.1:0-28327 GCA_004024625.1 Mellivora capensis | reverse complement strand
AAAAAAAAAAAAGAAAGAAAACCAAGAGGTGGCGGCAATGGCGGGCCTGTGCACACAGACTTCTCTAGGCCTCCCGGCCCCGGTCACGTCCCCAGCATGGCAGGGCCTGGGGCAAGAACATAAATGCAGCCCCATATACCATATGGTTAAATGCTTTAAAGCGATACATCACATCAAGCTGGTGAATTATACAAAAATGGATTTATTATCTGACTTAAACAAGCAGACCTTCACGATGACTTAAAAGGCCAGGCCTGAATTTAGACTTCTCAGACCCTTTGGAGCTCTACACTGAGCAGCAGGTGCAGATGGCTGCCTTCTCTCCCCAACTCAAACCCCACCCTACCCCTAGCCCCCCTGCCCCCCCCACCCCACCCTGAACAGCCAGGAGCCTCCCTTGAGCGGGTGTAGACACCCTGGTCTGCTTGTCCAAGCTTCATACGACACTCCCTGCAAACATCTATCCCTCAAGCCTTGGGTTGTGCACCCCTTCCGTGTGGTCTACTCTCAGGAAAATGGATCCAGGCAACAGTGACATGAGTCCGCAAGTGGTTCAGGGTCACGTGGCAGGGAATTGCAAGGGTCTGGATTCTTGGAGGCTCTAGAATGGGCTTGGTGGGCTCTGGGCAGATGCATCCCACTGGCCCCTTAGTTTCCCAGCCCTGTGGAGAGGGGCACAGCCAGAGAAGGGTAGGATGGGGCCCTCTGTAAGAACAAGAACTTTCTGGCACTTTCCACAGTGCTGCCTCTCATAAGCTTTTTAAAAAATTTTATCTTTATCATTTAATATTGGGGCGCCTGGGTGGCTCAGTTAGTTAACCATCTGCCTTCAGCTCATGTCATGATCCCAGGGTCCTGGGATCCAGTTCCATGCCAGTTTCCTTGCTCAGCAGGGAGTCCGCCTCTCCCTCTCCCTCTGCCCTCCCCTCCACTCATGCTCTCTCTCAAATAAATAAATACAATCTTTTTAAAAAATCATTTAATATTCTACTCCAAAATTTCTCAAATTTATGGAAAAGATGCCAAAAAAATTCAGTGAATTCCCCCTTACTCTCTCTATAGCTACAAAAACTTGTGCTGAGCTAGTTGAGAGTAAATTACAGACCCTGTGATTCTCAGTCTCTAAATACTTCAGTGTATGTATACTTTCTGGTTTCTCAGCCTTTCTTTGTCTTTTATGGCATCAATGTATTTGGAGAGTACAGGCTAGACTGTCTCTTGATTTGGTGTTATCTGATTTTCCCCCTGATCAGAGTCTGGCCACATATGCTGGGCACCAGTACTTCCTGAGTGACATTGTATATCTTATCAGGAAGCTCATGAGGCTGGTTTGCCCCTTGCAACTTTGCATGCTGACTTGCGGGTAATATTAAACCATAAAAATATCCCGTCTCCTAATACTGTTAGAAAACATACTTTTCCCCATCTTGTAATTTTTATCAAGAAAATGTTGTGCAATAGGTATATACTGTAAGTCACATATTAATTTTACCTTTTCTGATAGCTACATCAAAAAAGAAATCAGGTCAAATTTTAATAATATTTTAATAATTAATTTAATTTAATTAATTTAATTAATAAAATTTTAATTTTAATAATATATGTTATTATTAATATTATTAATATTATTGTTCTTATTAATATATGTTATTTCATCTGACATACCTAAAATATTATAGTCTCAAACATGCAGTCAATAAAATAAACTCCCAAGGGGAAATTTTAAATTCTAAGTCTTTTTTTTATTTTTTAATAACTTAAAATTATTAAATTATTTTTAATAATTTATTAAAAATTTTAAATTTAATTTAATTTAATTTAAATTATTTTATTCAAAATAATTTAAAAATTAAAAATAATTTAAAATATTAAAAATAATTTAATTTTTAAATATTCTAAGTCTTCCAAACTCCAGAGAATAAATATTACTTCACAGAAACAGTACAAGAATATTTTCTACAGTTAAAGGTAGTCCTGAGTCTTAGAACTGTGAGTTCCGAACAAGATGAAAACCAGAAGCCCACACCTAAGACATTGTAAAAAAACTTCTGAAGAAATAAACCAGTCCTAGACAGAGGGATAAAAATGAGAGGAGCGTAAGACTTCTCAAAGCAACGATGGATACTAGAAGATAATGAATTTAGCATTTGGTAAAAAGCAGGGGATAGAACAAGTCCCACCCCAGTCCAACAGCTTGAGAAGGTTGACGGCAAAATGACACCAAAAACCAACCCGCCATCTTTCTGCCCACACCTGCCGCTCTCCCCAGGGCCCGTCCTGACGAAGGGCTCCGCTGTCCACCTAGTGACCCAAGCCAGACTCCCTCGGAGCACCTTCCTCAACTCTACGACCCAAAAAAGACAGCAATTCCTGTAGCTTCTACCTCCTCAAAATCTTTCCAGTCAGACACTCCTCATCATCGGTCACTCAGATTTCTCCTCCGGATTATTGTCATTAAAGGTTTTGGCCTCCAGCGTCCCCTTCAACCTGCCGCTGTCTCTTCTGCAACCAGCGGGACCTTTCTTAAATTCCAATATTCCTGTGTTGCCGCGCTGCTCACAAACTTTCAGTGGTTCTCTTCAGCTTTAAGACGAGGTTTGGAGTCTTGGGGGAAGCTCACAGGACCCTGCTTGATGTGGCCCGGACCAGCCTCTCCAGCCCCTTTCTGCTCCTCCCTGATGGAGCTCCTTGCTGTTTCATGCCTGGGGGCAGGGGGGTTGCAAGTGTCTCTTTCTCTCAGTGTAAACTCATTTCCTCTCTCTGTGCATTCCTGGCCCTTCAAAACTCAGCTGGAGGGCCGCCTGAGTGGCTCGGGAGGTTAAGCATAGGCCATCAGCTCGGGTCATGATCTCGGGGGTCCTGGGATCAAGCCCACATCAAGCTCTGTGCTCAGCGAGGAGTCTGCTTCTCCCTCTCCTTCTGCGATCTCTCTCTCTCTCAAATAAATAAATGAAATATTAAAAAAAAAAAAAAACAACACCTCAGCTGGAGCAGCACCTTTTCTGTGAGGCCTCCTCAGATTGGCATTTGGGAGTGAATCCCTCTGACAGCCATGAGGAAGGATTCCTCATAAGCCATGGGCCTATGGTTGGCTGCGGTCTTAAAACACTACATCCGACGCTGGGAGCGCGAACTGTGAAGAGCTCCCTGATAGTCACTGCAGATGCATGGTCACCACAGAAAGAACCGAGCCATGGTGGCCTGGAAGTGGGCTACTCCATTCTCGTCACCAAGTCAAGCTTACCCGGGGGCTGTCATGAGAATTTTGTGTCCTCTTTATCTCAAGATGGACTTACTTTTCTTATCTGGGATCGAGGAAGAGCAGCAGCATTCATTTGCCGGGTGACTCAGGCTGACCCTTCCCAGTCAGGCGAGTCTAGAGTGTCACGGCTTCTGTTGGTATGTGCGACAGTTATAAGGGAACCTCAGCAAAGACACCAGTGGCCATGGAGGCTTGTGCTGAACCTCAGGGTGCCCACTCTTCAGGCTCCTGTGATCTCCTCTTCGGGCACCACCACTCTTTCAGATGTGATGAGAGCTATTTCCTCTCAGTGTGACTCCCCGGGCAGTCACGCTTCCCTCTCATTGCAGGGTGAGGGCAGAGAAGGGGAGATCACCTCACACAGCCTTCTCACCTTACTGCTTTCCTCCACATGAACCCAAGGAGGGACTTCTGAAACCTGAGATTTCTCTTCTGTCCTAATGAGCAGAAAATGATGAAAAAATAGCAGGATTGGAGACGAAACCATTGCCCTCAGACATCAGGGCTGGTGTTGGGGAGGGCCAGAAATGTATTTGTACAGAAATGTATTTGTTCCAGTAAGTTCTTTTCTAACTTTGGTTTTTGGTTTTCGAACATCCGTCCTTTCCCTGGTGGTATGTGTTCATTAAAACAACTTGCCCTCCTCAGGGCATGAGTCACTCTTCATGGGTTACTGGCTGCCAACAACATGTTGGATTTTTTTTTTTTTTCTTACTTACCAGCTGCCTTCCAACATCTACCTGCTTTCCCTTCTCTCTCAGATTAGGGGTCCACAAACTTCCTCCGGAGAGAGCCAGTTGGCAAACACTTTCCACTTTGTGGCCATATGATCTGTTGCCCCTGCTCGATTCTGCTGTTGTAGCAAAACCAGCCACAGACATTATATAAATGAATGGGTGTGGCTGTGTTCTAATAAGATTTTATTTGCCCCCCCCAAAAAAGGGTTTTATTTACAGAAAAAAACCACATCAGGCCAGATTTGGCCCAAGGGCCATCCTTTGCCAACCCCTGCTTTAGAATATTCCATGCAACAATGTACCCTTATAGAAGTTCTCACCTTCCCAGACTCCCTTGAACTTAGGGGCAGTCATGGCCAATGAGACATTAGCAGACTACCACAATAGATTTCTGAAAAAAGCTTCTGTTTTCCTAAGAAAGGTGTCCTACTTTCCCTTTCCTTTTTTTCTTCCTATCAACAGGAGCAGGAAGCATGGAGGGGCAGCGGCCGCCCAGTGACAGTGAGGATACACAGGTGAAGATGAAGGCCGACGTCTAGGACAGCAGGGGTGAGTCTCTGGCAGCATGGGGCCCTGGCCCAGCCCCAGGCTCTCTACCCAATGACTTCCTGACTTGCTCAAGCCACTGTTAGTCAGGTTTTCCATTCTCGTCGCTGAACGCACTTCTTACAGGTACACAAGTAAAAACATCCCATGCACATTACATAGAATTTAGAAAATACAGAAAAGCTGAAAGGTGAGGGGAAATCAGACACAGTCTGACCACCCGTAAACACGTGCCTCGGACTGAAAAGGACCCTCTCCGTTGCCCTCAAACTCACCTCGCTTGGACCATTGCAAGACCACTGTGATTACACTTCTGGGTACAAAGCCCCAAAAGAATGAGTTTGATTTGTTTGCTCACATCATTTCCTTGCAAGAGATCAGGATGTTGTTAAACCAAGGTTTTTATGGCATTGGAGTGACAGTTCTTGGCACTTGTGGCCCCTATGAACTTGAAGAAGGATAGCCTTTTGTTAGCCAAGTAAACCTTTCAGACCTGAAACTACCTCGGGGTGGAGCCCCACCGGTCGCTGTCAAACACACGCATGCGCAGACAACCTTCCCTGTGGAGGGGCAAGTTGCCTCTAGAGCCCGGAAGAGACCGAGCGGCTGGAGGAAGAATTCAGAGCCTGGACACTAAAATACACGTGGGAAGAGTCTAGCGTAACACAACGGAGGGGTATAGCAGAGTAGTCAATGGGCTCGGGGCCACTGGATTTCTAAATGTAAAAAAAGAAATTAGACTACCAAAGTAATTTCTAGAAGGATTAAAGACCCAAGGTAAAACACATTAAAACATGTGAGAATCCCTTCGTGTCCTTGGGGTGGGGAAGAATTTCTTGACAAGACTTACCATGCAGAAAAGTCTGATAAATCTGGCTACATTAAAATGTAAAACTTGGAAATCGTTATTGAGTAATAGGGTAGGGGCAGAGATCAGCTTTATTCTCTGCCATGGCTCCTCTTACATCTACTCTGCCAGTATCTTCCGACGCTATGGACTAAATTGTGTCTCCTCTAGTCACCCTCCCCCCAATTCATACGTGGAAGCTCTAAATCCCACTGTGACTATATCTGACATAGGTTCTTTGGAAGGTAATTAAGTTTAAATGCGTCATAAGGGTGTGGCCCTAATCCAGTGAGACTGTGGCATTATTAAAAGAGAAAGATATCTTTCTCTCTCTCTCTCTCTGCCAAATGAGGACGCAGAGGAAAGGCAGCCAACGGCAAACCAGGAAGACAGTCCTTACCAGGAACTGAATGGGCTGGCACCTTGATTAGACTTTAGTAGCCTCCAGAACTATGAGAAATACATTTTTTTCATTCAAGCCACCTAGTCTATAGTATTTTGTTATGGCAGCCCACACAGACTAATACCCCTAATACCAACTGTATATAACCTAATATGAAGAGACAATTGTTCTGAGATATTAAAAAATGACCCAAATATCCTTGGATTGGCAAGTTCCATGTTGTGAAGGTAGTGATCCTCTCCCAAAATGATAGATACTTTATGGGATCCTATTTAAAATTACAGAAGATTATTCTTTTACCCTGAAGCTGATTTAATAATGCCTCAAGAAATTATGTGAAAATGACAATTTTTTTTTTAAAAACAAAAACAAGAATGTGAGTGGGGCTATTTTCCCACATAGCAAAACACAATGGATTTGGTGACTTTGGTGTAGAAATAGACATATAGTGACCCGGAAGAGAAGAGACTCCAGAGATCCCATACCTCTGTGCCCATGTTTATATGTACCCGTCTGTCCATGTGTATTGAAAGTGGTATTTTAAATCAATAACAAAACAATGGCATTATCAATAAATGGTATTAAAAGAATTAGATCTTGATTAAGCAGCTAAGATTAGGTTAGGTCCTTTCCTAACACCATATGCAAATTAATTTCAGGTAAAGGGTTTGGCATTAAAATTTTAACAAAGTAGGGGCTCCTGGGTGGCTCAGTGGGTTAAAGCCTCTGCCTTTGGCTCGGGTCATGATCCCAAGGTCTTGGGATCAAGCCCCGCATCGGGCTTCCTTCTTGGCAAGGAGCCTGCTTCCTCCTCTCTCTCTGCCTGCCTCTCTGCCTACTTGTGATCTCTGTCGGTCAAATAAATCTTAAAAAAAAATTTTTAACAAAGTAGTTGTGGCGATGATTGTATTTGAACCCCCCCTCCTCCAATCTATTTACCCCAAAGGATTAGTTTAAGGCAATCATGGTAATCACATTTCCTTGGGCAGTAATGGAGCCAAGACATGAAGGGAAGTATGTTGGAGCTTTGGGAAAAATTTTTCATGTTTCTAAGGAAGAGAAACAGGAAAATACAGCCCCTTTTGTTCCTCTGGATTTTCTGTGAACTTTCTGTATGAAGTCTGTGCCTGCTCTCACCATCTTGCCAGCAGCCAAGTCTTTATCTAGACAGAACCAAAGATGGAATGCAATGAAGTCAAGTTCAGGAAAACCTCATGGATCACTGTTCATACCATGCCAAAATCCACCTTCCTTCTGGACATCTTAAGTGAAATAATACAGTTCCTTATTGAGAGAGCACATAGGAGAACACTTTAAGTAACTTAGAATTAGGAAGTAATTTTTCATCAGAACACAAACCCTAAAATCTGTGAAAGAAAGATCAACATAATTGGTTAAAAATCCACCCGGCTAACTTCATCATAACAAAATGCAAATAGAAGCAGCAGAAAGGGAAAAAATATTTGCAAGATTCATAACAGATTAATGGACCATTATCCATAGCCCTAAGGAGATCCACAAATCATAGGAAAAGTTAAAGGTAATAGAAAAATGAGCAAAAGATATTAAAAAGTCGCTTCACGGAAGAATGTGATAGATAATACACATAAGGTGGCTGACCTCTCTGGTAATCAAGAGAGCCAATAGGAAAACAGCTTACTGAGCTGACAAAAATTTAAATGATGACAATAATGTCCATTTTGATGAGGAAAGCAAGTATTCATGGGAATGCAAATTGGTAAAGGTCTTGTTGAAGACAATCTGCTAACATCTACCAAAGTTTTAAAGGTGCTTGTGCTCAGAAGAGTGCAACTTACCTATTCTAGAAAAATGTGCACACAAAGGCTCTATAAGAGTGTATGAAGGTGCTCATTGTAGAATTGTCATTGGGAAAAAAGGGAAAATAAGCTAAATATTAATATTAACATTTAGAGGAAAAGTTAATAAATGATGGTACATTGCAATTATGAAATATTCTGTGGCATTTTTAATTGGGTAATTGTGACCTGAAGTAGAAAAATCTCCCAAGCTCTATCATTAGGAGAAGAAAAAAATCACAGAAGTTGGGGCACCTGGGTGGCTCAGTGTGTTAAGCCTCTGCCTTTAGCTCAGGTCATGATCTCAGGGTCCTGGGATCAAGCCCCGCATCAGGCTCTCTCCTCAGCAGGGAGCCTGCTTCCTCCTCTCTCTCTGCCTGCCTCTCTGCCTACTTGTGATCTCTCTCTCTGTCAAATAAATAAATAAAATCTTAAAAAAAAATCACAGAAGTTATATATACATGCAGAGAGAGAGAGATTATGTAAAATAAGTCCATTCTTATACAAAAATAAGCATATTATTTTTTTTAATTTTTATTTTTTATAAACATATTTTTATCCCCAGGGGTACATGTCTGTGAATCACCAGGTTTACACACTTCACAGCACTAACCATAGCACATACCCTCCCCAATGTCCATTACCCCACCCCCCATTCCCAACCCCCTCCCCCCAGCAACAGAATAAATCTATTGTAAGAATTAAATATTTTTTACTATGTGAAATTAGAATGCATCTCAAAATTTCTGGCATGTCATAATTTAAAGGACTTTTTTTTCCTTTGATATACAGAAAATAATGGTTACTTTTATTATTTATTTATTTATTTTGGGGGTGGGGAGGGACAGAGGGAGAGGGAAGGAGAGAGAGAATCTTAAGCATGCTCCACGCCCAGCACAGAACCTGATACAGGCCAATCTCACATCCCTGAGATATGACCTGAGCTGAAATCAAGAGTCAGACGCTTAACCAGCTAAGCCTTTCAGGTGCTCCAAAAATAGTACTTTTAAAAATAGATGCATCTGGGACACCTGGCTGGTTCCATGGGTGGAGCATACAACTCTTGATCTCAGGGTTGTGAGTTCGAGCCCCACATTGGGTGTAGAGATTACTTAAATATAACATCTTTAGGTATCCAAATGGCCAACAGACATGAAAAAGTGGTCAACATCACTCAACATCAGGGAAATACAAATCAGAACCACAGTGGGATACCACCTCACACCAGTCAGAATGGCTAAAATTAACAAGTCAGGAAATGACAGGTGTTGGCGAGGATGCAGAGAAAGGAGAACCCTCCTACACCGCTGGTGGGAATGCAAGCTGGTGCAGCCACTCTGGAAAACAGTATGGAGGTTCCTCAAAAAGTTGAAAATAGAGCTTCCCTATGACTCAGCAATCGCACTACTGGTTATTTACCCTGAAGATACAAAGGTAGTGATCTGAAGGGGCACGTGCACCTGCATGTTTATAGCAGCAATGTCCACAATAGCCCAACTATGGAAAGAGCCTAGATGTCCATTAACAGATGAATGGATAAAGAAGATGTGATATATATATACATACATACACAATGGAATATTATGCAGCCATCAAAAAAACCTGAAATCTTGCCATTTGCAACAATGTGGATGGAACTAGAGGGTATTATGCTGAGCAAAATAAGTCAATTAGAGAGGCACAATTATCATATGACCTCACTGATTTGAGAAATTTGAGAAACAAGACAGGGGATCATAGGGGAAGGGAGGGAAAAATGAAACAAGATGAAACCAGAGAGGGAGACAAACCTTAAAAGACTCTTGGTCTCAGGAAACAAACTGAAGGTTGCTGGAGTGGAGAGGGGTGGGAGGGGTGGGTTGGCTGGGTGATGGACATTGGGAGAATATGTGCTATGGTGAGCCCTGTGAATTGTGTAAGACTGATGAATCACAGACCTGTGCCCCTGAAACAAATAATACATTATATGTTAATTTAAAAAAATAAAATATTTTAAAAAATAAAACATAGACGTTACTACACACAGACAGATGTGTAGATGAATAGATGATCAATAGAGAGGTGATAGAAGACTACAAGGATAAGCACCAAATGTTCTCCATGTTTCCCTTTATCTCTGTTGACTTCTGTATTTTTTGAACTTTTTACAAGAATGTATTTGTGAATGAGTTGTGTAAACGTTTTTAAAATTCAAATTATTCTGTTTAATCTTGACTATCTTAATTCATTTCTTGTTTTCTTTTTGTTTGCATTGGCCTGACAAAGCCCCACCCCATCCTTTTCAACATTTCAGTGTCATTTTAGACCTCTTTGGTGAGCAGTTACTGGATTGCTTTGTTGCCTTACTCTAACCTAAGCCTTTGCCTATTTTTAAAGGGGTTTAAAAGTGTTGACGTTTGTTGACACAACGGTTCTGCCAGGTGTTACTCCTGTCATCTTGCCTCATGCCTTACATTATGTCTCCTCTCTATTTTGTCCTTTGCTAAATGGGTAGTATTTTGTTTGCTTTTATCTTCTGCAATAATTTGGAAGTTAGATGTCCTGCTTTAAATTCTATGAGGGGTGGCTAAATTAGGAAGTAATTCTTAAATTCAAATGTATAGGCAGGCCTCGGGCAGGAAAAACAAATGTCTGGGTATTACAGGAATGCAAGTTTACACCAGGGGCCCACAAAACTTTAGAAGGACAGGACTACATTGGTCAGAGAATCCCCCAAACTGATCTGAGCCAGAAGGTCTGAAGCTACTGTGAAATCTTTAGTTTGTGGTCACAGCCATCTCAGGAGAACAATGAACCAGTCTTCGGGAGAGTGTCTCTCCTGGACCAACTCTAGCCCAGAGCGGTATGGAGAGGTGATCCTAGGAACTATCGTTCTTGGCTTCAGTGCAGCCTTGCAGAATGAGAGCAAGTTGATAACAGACACCAAAAGAGAATTTTTATTGTTTTACTAAAAAGTGAACATTCACAGTTGACTCCTCTTTATATGGAATGAGAAATCAAGTGTTCCTTGATCAGTGTTTCCCCATTTCCAGTAATTTTAACTAAACAATTTAAAATATAATTATCCATTTTGATTTTTTATATTTACATTTCTTCTGCTTTCCAGTATAATTTCTTCAGTGTTTTCTCTCATTAATACACTTTTTTTTGCAGCACCATATTTATTACTTTTCAGCACCCAAAATGGATGCTGGTCTGTACTACTACATTTTCAATTCCATGGAGTCATTTCTAATTTGGCCCACTGTATTCTCAATAAGTCTTGTTCCTATTTAGTAGGAGAATTTCAGTAACAGATACTGAAAACACAAGGCAAGTAGTTTCTAAAAATATTTTTATTCCCTACCAAAAAAATCAACATCAGAAGGAGAAAATTCTATATTTTACTCCAGAATATTGGGCCATTTTTCTCCTCTTCAGTTAAGTTGATTTTCATTGGTCTGTGTTATTTTTTCCCTCTTTGGTTAGCCTTTCGAGTGAGATATATTCAGGATGAGGCTGGAGACTTAAATATGACTCACCCACTTCCAGGCTGGAAAGAGAGAGGATAGTGGGTTTTCTGTTCAATGAATAAGCAAGGCACCATGCAGGAAACCATATCTGTGCATTTGACCTACTTCGAAGACTTTCTGGACACTGTTAAATTGGATGCTTAGGGGACAAGCTGTCTCTGAAGCACAGAATCCATTAAATGCCCACGAATCAAATGGTGGTTTCTGTCCTAGAGTAGAAATTAAACTATCTGGAGTGGCCAGAGCTGGAATATGATCCCCTGCCTGCAGTGGTACATTGATTGCAAAAGAGCTCAGCTTTGGCTGCAGAGAGAAGCTGAAAGTCAATTCTGAGCCATTGTTAAAGAGATTATTTCACTTTCTCCAGAATCTGGAGAACTGATATCTCTTGCTTCTATACAGCAAGGAGTGGCTGGGGTACACAGTGTCTAAATGCTTGGGTCAAATATGAAAAATACACGATCACCCCAGAAGAAATGGATGGCCATTTATTTGAGCTCTTAAAGATATGGGGGAAAAAAAAAAAAGACATAGGATTAAAAACAAAAGTGGAATCATTTCCAGGCAGAGACAGAGCCAAGAAAGGGGCCCAGGTCCTCCCCCTTACCCAGAGCGCCCTTCAGCCTTGGCATCCTGTCCTTTGAATCAGAGTCATTGTCTGGCTCTAATGCAAACACTGGCTTCATTGTGATTCTGCAGAGAGGGAGCCCCACAAGCACTGCTTTCGACCCGCCTGGGGCTTCTTTGGGCTTATCCCATGGAGCTATGATCCCGGCAGCCAGCCAGGAGGGCCTCTATCCAGGGTGGTGCCTCGAGTTTTCTGCTGATTTATTACACAAGAGCTGCCAGGTAAATCCCTTTGCTGTCCCATGGGAAATGTCAAGTCAGGGGCAAAGTTTAGGTGCTGTCTGATTGGATCTGGGGGTTTGGGTCAGAATGGATGGTGGCCAGGACCTTCATGTTTGATTGTATCTGCTTCTGAGGATACTTGGATGGACCTTAGACTATCTGGAAAGTTCTAGAAAAATTCTTGATTCCACGAATCAAGCATCCTAAGGGGTTTTCTCGAAATCTAGGGAATGGAGCAGGATAATTAGAGATAGATGAGGTTCATAGGGTGGCGTAACGCAATGTTTCTCAAACTCATGGTCATTGAACTTACCTATGGAGCTAATAAACATGCAGATACCTAAGCCACATTACTCAGGCTTCTCATCCATAGGTCGGTGGTTGAGGTGAGCATTCTCAACTGATTCTAAAGCAAGAGGGTCACATGACAAATTCCACTTAGAAAAAACTGGTTTATGGGGATGTAGGCAAAGTAAACACTAGAAGCAATCAGTTATGCTGTGTATGGACCAAGAATGGGTTCCTCAGGAACTACAAAAGAAAGACTACATGTGTCACCCTCCCACTGGAAGGAAGGTGAGAACTGCTTTGCACCTAACCAGACTTCCTCAGCGAGCAGGGATCCTACAAATTCCAGTAATATGCAATGCTTTCAGGAGACACTCTCCCAAAGGTCAAGGACAGTAGCAAGTAAAGGGAAGAAACCTTCCTTCTCTCAGGTGACATCAGACTGATGAGTTCAACTGGGAAATCCCAGTGACAGAGAGAAACAGTGTGTCGTGATATCAATCAGTGCCTATCTGCCCACACCCCCACTAAGGAAAACTACCCCACCCACCATCCCTGATTTCCAGGTGGCCATATGAAGTGCCACAAGAAGACACATCCTTGGCCACAGCTGATTAGAATAAGGATGGGCACCTGAACTCCAGGCAGCCAATTTCTAGGTGATATGGGACGTGAAATGGCATGTAAAGATGAACCAAGCCAATCAGATTACCTCTCCTGGGAATTTGAATTGGGAAATATGGAGAACCCAAACCAGTTATCAGTCAGTCATAGTTGATCAAAAGGTCATGTCCTGGCAAGAAGGGGTAGGGAAGCTATGATGAACCATGAGCAGGCAAAGGATGCCAGTGAGTGGGGAGAAGAAAGCAGAGCAGATAAGCAGAGAGAAACAGAAATTTTGAGAAAATCTGAGAAACGAGAAGAATGGGAAAACCTGGTTAAGAGCACCAGGTAAAAAGCAAACCATAAATGCTCTCTGACTCTCCAACTCAAGGAACATGAGACAATTGAGCAAACTTGAGAGCCTCTCCATGGCTGGCAATGAAATACTCATAAACAATGAAACAGGACTAACATCAGACTGGAGGTTCATGCTCCCCGGGGTTCATAGGTTGAACCTAATCTCCAAAGTATTAGGAGTTGGGGCCTTTGGGAGGCGATTAGGTCGTGGTGGTGGGGACTTGTAAATGAGACTATTGCCCACATGAAAGGCCCCAGAAAACAACCTCATCCCCTTCTACCTTGGGAAGATGCAGCAAAAGACTGTTGTCAGTGAACGAGAAAGTGGGCCTTCACCAGACATTGAATCTGCCAGCACCTTGACTTTGGACTTCCTGCCTCCAGATGATACGAAATAAATTTCTGTTTATAAGCCACCCAATCTGTGGTCCTTTGTAATAACAGCCCAAAGGGACTAAGACAAACATTAAATTAGCTCTTATTGCATGCAAGGTACTTGCTGAGTGTTTAGTGTATTCTGCCCCATTTATACTCACAGTACCACTAAAATATATACCTCATATAAGTGCTTGCCTGTTCTACTTTATCATCTTTGCTTTAGAGCTAAGGAAAATTAAGGAATTGTCTAGCTCTTTACTGTCCCGTACGGTTGCCACATGTCCCGTAGGGTAGTCACACGTCGGTCTTAAGCTTCCAAAATGTGGCTAAGTCTAAACTGAGATGTGTTGTAGGTATAAAAGCCACACCAAAGTTTTGAAATTTAGCGCAAAAGTTTAAAAGAGAGTGTAAAATATCTCACTGATCGTTTTTGGCTGATAACATGTTGAAATGACACATGTGATATATTAAACGTACATATCTAATATACCCATTTTTTACTTTGCTCTTGGAAGCCACCACTAGACTATAAAGAAACTGCAGCTTGGCTACCAAATGAACAGAGAGAGAGAGAGCATGTGGTCATGTGGAGGAGCCCCTAAGTGCCAGACATTTGAACAAAGCCTTCTAGGACCTTCCAGCAGAACCCAAGTAGCCAGCTGAATGCAGTCTAACTAGTGTCTGAGCTAATGCCAGGTGGAGCAAATTACTCAGCCAAACACAGCCCTGATGGCAGAACCAAGAGAACGAATAAAGTGCTGTTGTTTCAAGCTGCTAAGTTTGGAGGTAGTTTGTCACACAGCAGTAGACAATGAAGTGTGCCTTCTGTGGGCAACACCCTATGAAAGACAGATCCTGCAAGTGACAACATAACCAAGGATGTTTCCTGCCCTCCATGAGCTTAGAGAAAGGGGGACATCAAACGCGTGTGTACAAAAATAAGTTTAAGGGGCACCTGGGTGGCTCAGTCTGTTAAGCATCTGCCTTCAGCTCAGATCATGATCTCAAGTTCCTGGGGTCCACCCCTGCTTCGGACTCCCCACTCAGTAGGGAGTCTGCTACTCCCTCTCCCTTTGCCCTTACCCCTCATGCTCTCTTTCTCTCTCTCTGTCTCAAATAAATAAATAAATAAATAAGATCTTTAAAAAAATAAATTCAAGAGGGCATATGGGAGCCCAGAGGACAGGTATTTCAAGTTTAATGTTAAACTTGCAGTGGCTTTGGGGAGCCTCACAGGAGACTTCATTCATACTGCTTGGAACTGGGGCCTTTTTCAGCCCCATACGTGCTAGTTAAACTCTCCCTGCTAGTCTACAGCAGCTAGTTAACAGCAGGATTTCAGACTAGGCCTTTGAGTTGCTGCCTCTACCTGCTGGGTACCGTAAGGCCCTGTTCTTCCCCACCCGAGCCTGATAAGGAGAGAGGCAGACACCCCAGTGCTCTCTCCTGGTGCCCCTTAAAGGCAGGTCCAGGAGCCTAGCTGCTGTTCCCGCCAGGAGCACAGCCGGAGGGAAAACAAGTTGCAAACATAGGGAAATAACACAGATATTGGACTCTTAACAAGTTTTTGTTCTCCAATGGGCCAGACAGTCTCCACTATCTCCCCAAGTGTAGCAAATAAAAGCATGTGGGAATTTTAACCTCCAAGGCTGGGACTCCTCTCCCCTCCCCCGCTTCTGACTCTGTGTATATCTAGGGTCCTCCCAGGCCATTTTCCCCCCCATTATGGTCCACAGGGGACATCTAGGCACAACTATAGGTGCTCCTTTGTCTCAAGTTGGCCATTTGCATCTCTGGCTTTCGAGCCTGGGTGACACCCACTTGATTAGGCATTTGTCTCTTGTTGGCTCAGAGACCCTCATTTACATTTCCCCACAATAGTGAATGGCTTACAGGCTATTGAAATACAGTTGCTAAAAAACTAGTTATTGTGCCAGAAAGCCACCCTTTCAGGTTTGGACTTGGAACACTTCAGAGCTGAGGACCAGCTTTGAAAGTAAAGGCAGTGTGAGCAAACTGAGAGCAGCTTGGCCTTGCTGAGGGCGGCCATGTTGCCGGCCACTTCCCACCCAGGGCTTCGTCAATAACACATGGGGAAAGGATTTCATAGTTAGAACCAAATTCACAAAAGCAGCGTCACTGTTTAAATCTGACATAGAGTCAGTGCATGAAACAGAAATCACATATGGTCACAATTATTCTTCAAAGCCCGTGAATAGAGCAGACATTGTTGTATGTTTACAACCCTGGGCAGTCATTCTTATAACCATTGGAAGTTCGAGACCGCTGAGTTAAAAACAAAAGGGAGGAACAAAAGTAACATCTATGCGTAAATGTCCACTTTCAAAGCAATTTACCTTTAAGGTAACTGCTAAATTCCCAGCCAAATTACTGTTCTTTCCACATCTCTAGCAGAAAATAAGGGACAGGTGGAAGAATAATAAGGTAAAGTCAATACTGAAAGACAGTGAGGCACCGTTCTAACTAGCTGATGTGTATTCGCTTATGCAATCCTTACTACATTAGCTATCGTCCCTATTTCCTAGAAGAGGAAACTGAGGTATACACGGAGGTTGTGGAATTATCTGAGATTTCGTATTAGAATGGGATAGCACTCCCAAGAGGACGTGGTAATTGAGCTACTTGTGAAGGAAATGTAGGATTTCAAGAACTGGAACTAAGATAGATGGAGAAGAATATTTGGGGCTAGAGGCAACATGTGAGCGAAGGAATAGAGATGGAAAATATAGGGCATGTATGGGGGATGGCGCCTTTGTGGCTGGGTCAAAGTGAGGTGATGTGGGCCCAAGCGAAGGATCAAGAAAGAATTTTTGAGACATTTTTGGCTCTGAAAGGTATTTTTATTGAAGCTCTGGGCCAGGACCCATGGGCAGAAAGAGTTGCACTGGGATTGTGAAGAACATTGATTATATACAATTAAGTTGGGTGGGGTATAGAGGTCTTAGAGAAGACCTCTAAGTCTTCTTTAATATATGGAGTTTCCAAAAGGATGTCCATATGTTAAAGAAGACTTAGAGGTCTGGCTATTGTCAAGCTAATGTTGCTTTTTGCCACTAGCAAGACATTAAAATGAAGACAGTTGTGAGTTCCTTGAGGAACCATACTCTGCCTGTCTCAAGTATTTGTCAAAAGGCTGCAAATTGTAAGGATATTTCATTTTACCTACATTTCTTTTGCCTTTGTTCTCCTTGTCAGAAGGATGAGTGAGATCTGGCATAGGACTCTAAAGCTGGATAATTTGGTATAATGGTTTAATTTTATGTGTCAACTCAGCTGAGCCATGGACGCCCATATACTTGGTCAAATCCTATTCTGGGTATTTCTATGAGAGTGTTTTGAGATGGGATTAATATTTAAATCAGTGGACCTTGAGTAAAGCAAATTGCTCTCCCTAATGGGGTTGGATCTTATTTAACCAGTTGAAGGCCTGAATATAACAAAAAGATCGGCCTCCCCCAAGCAAGACAGAAGGCTCCAGCAGCCTGCTTCAGACTTTATCTGCAACACCATCTCTTCCCGGTTCTACAGGGGACAGCCTTCAGACTGCAACATCAACTCCCCTGGATCTCTAGCCTGTTGATCCACCCTGCGGTATTGGACTCGCCAGCCTCCATCATTGCCATTACCTTCCAGCAGATCTGTTTCTCTCTTGATACATCCTCCTGGTTCTGTTTTTTAGAGTCAAATCACGGGAGAGTCATAGAACTTGAAATCTGGAGAAAAGCCTTAACCCACCACCCTCATGAGAACAACAGAAGGGAAACAAGACACATCTTAGGGACTTTCAGCGGCTTGTGAAGACCATATAGCCAATAAATAGCAGCAAAGTGGACTAGCTGCTGCCTGGGAACTCCCTTTCCAATCTCTTTTGTGCTCTCCCCTTTGACTCACACACAGGATGCAGGTGGAGTTGGTGAGGGGACAGAGCTCTCCTGTGTGCTGCCCAAATACATTCTCTGCTTTCCTTCTCCAAACACAGCATACCACTGGTGTTGGCCCCCGCAGCATGCGCCCAGCTGTCGCTGCCCTGCCCTGTTGAGTGCCTCACAAGTAGGCAGTTCCCAAGAGCAGGCCAAGAGCCCAGTGGGCCAAGCAGGCCCCTTCTTCTCAGCCTGACCAGAATTGACTGCTTCCTCTCCTGGCATGATTTTAGGATTTCCCATTCTCCTCCCTGCTGCATTTCCTGCTTAAAATAACTATTTTCCTAGGTCAGTTCAGCTGCTCTGGTTCAGGCAAAACCGAAGAGACAAAGGAAAATAAAAGCCGATCAGTTATGTTGGCCTATTCTTCACGGTATAGAGGCACCAATAATTACCTAATCCCACACCTCACCCACTCTGGCCCTATCTCATAGCCCTGAATGTTTGTTTTGCTTGCGTTGTCCAAAGATCCCTTAATCAAGTTCAAATTTATACCTTCTTGATGGAAAGGACAAGGGGAGACAGCGTCGTGGCTCTTGTATGTGGACTGCTCTGCACTATCCTTTGCCTGCCCCTGTGTTTCAAACCTTCTTGTCTTCCCAACTGCAAATCTTTTATTCCAGTCAAACCGGTCGCTTGATTGTTCCCTAAACTTGCCTGGTGTTTTGCCACCTAGAAACCTTTGCCCCCACCACCTGCCTCCACAGAACGTCTCCCCACTTCTTTCCACCTAGCCAAAGCAGACTGATTTCACCCTTCTTCAACACATGCGTTATCTCATCCTGCAAGCTCCAGCAGAAATTCTTATCTGTGAAGCTTTCTGGGACTCTCTCCACCAGAAGTGACCACTTCCTCCTTTCTCTGATGCTTATTTTCTGAACTACTCATTTGGCACTTACTATATCCCAGTACTTTCTCCACTCATTTATTTTATTTCAACAAGCATCTACCGAGTGTTATTTTCCTGAAACCGTGGTAGGTTCTAGAGGTACAGGAATGAAGAAGACACCTGGGTAGCCTTCAAGAGATTCAACTGGTGGAAACTGGCTCCTGAGGAGATAGTGGTCAAAGAGTGGGGTAAGTGCAGGTCCAAAAGGTTTCCTATGTGATCTCTGTCCTGGTTCAGTCTTGACGGATGAGTAGAAGTTGGTCAGCCGAGGGTGGGAAGAAAGCATGCTTTCAAGGGCAGAACAAGGGCCTGGAGCTGGGGAATGGCTGAGTGTGTGGAAGGAGATCGTAAGCAACCCTCTCTTGCCGAGACAGAAAATGTTGCTAAAGCATGGAATGTATAAGATATGAAGTGAGAGTCTGGGAAACTGGGCTTAGAAGTTAGATTTATCCTGGGGGTCGTGGTATGCTATTGAGGGTTTTAAACACAGGCTGAACCCCAGATTTGCAGTTCGGCATCCCTCTGGTTGCAATGTGAAGAATGGGCGCAACTGGGGAGAGACTTGAGGCAGAAAGCTCTAAGGAGGTGATGGCAGGAACCCAAGGCATGAAATAAGAGGCAATGATATCTCTCCCAGGAATGAGCGCACTAGATTTGAGAAACATACAAGTTGTCCAATCATATCAAAGTCGGTGTTGTGAAGGACTTCACAACAGCAAGTGTACAATATAAACACAATGCAAGGTAGGGACTCAATTATGGAGATGGAAAAAATGTCTGTGAGACAACTGTCTGCTGTCCCGCTGACAGTCTTAAAAACCTAAAACAGGCCATAGATTCATCACTCTCATAACCGGGACATTTGTATGTGTCATATCTCTTCTCCTAGACTGCAGGCTCCTTGAGGGCAGACTAGAGCCATTTTAATCATCAGCTCTTGCAACAAGCCAAAGGCTTTGCTCTCCCTGTGCGAAGGAGGTAGAGGTAGGTTCAAAGGAGCAGATGATTCTAATACAAAGTAGATCCTTAAGTTCTCAGAAGCTCATTCCTCTATGTTCTTCCTTCCTTTCCCTCCTCTCCTCTTCCTGTCTCTTCTTGCTCCTTTCTACACGTTGGTCCAAAGCAATCTCCTTCAGTCACATGGCTTAAATCTGTATGTTGATGGCTTTCCAAATGTATGTCTCCAGCCCGACCTCTCTTCTGAAGTCAAGATTAATCTATCCAGCTGCCTACTTGACATCTCTATAGGCAAGGTTATGTCTAAAACTGAACCTCAGACATGTCCACCTAAATCTGTTCTTCTAGCATGGTCTCTTCTCATTGGGTGACCCCATTATCCACTCAGATGTCCAGTCTGGAAGTAACCTGCAATACCTCCCCTCTCTCCCTCAGTCTCCACAACCAATAAAATGCCAGACCTCCCAAACAGATCTAGGATCTCTCCTCTGTTCACAGTCCCTACATTCAACACCATCATTCATACAGAGAGGGTACAATCTCTTCTTGTCAGCCACTCTTGTATTCTGGCTTCTGCTTCTCCCTCTCTCTCTACTGCTCCCCCTGCTTGTGCTCTCTCTCTCTCTGTCAGATAAATAAAATCTTTATAAATAAATAAAATTACATATCGGACCACATGACTTATTTGTGTCAAAGCCTTTAAAATAGCTTCTCTCATACTCGGGACATTTTTCAAAATGCTTACCATGCATGACCTCATAATCCTCCATGATTGGACATCCTACCCCTCACTCCCTCGTCTTCCTCACTGGCCTCCTTTCAGTTCTTCAAACACCTCATCCTTCTCCAGCTGGGCTACTTATCTACTGTCCTTCATGAAAGGCTCCTACCTGCCCTCTTCACTGAGGTCATGGACAACTCCAGCTGATCCATCAGGCCTCAGTTTAAATGTTCATTTCTCAGAAAGGCCTTTGGCCTTCAAATACACATCGCAGTTTTTTCATAATCCTCTTATTCCCTAGAGCACTTAACACAATTTGCAAATACATTTATTTGTGCGACCGTGTGTTCAACACCATCCTACCCTGCACCCCCCAACCCCCAGCATACACACACACACGCTTCCGTTTCCCACTGCCACGTCTCTGGATACCAGCACAGGACTTGGTATGCTGAACACAGTAGATTTTTGTTGAATGAATGTGGTCAAGCCTGTGAGAAGCAGACAAACCAGGGGCCGGCATTGTTTCATGGACGAGGGAGGACCTCTGAATGGTGGTGCAGAGAAGGCTTCCAGGAAGATAAAGGATTTGATGGGGGCTTTGACAAATGGGTGGGTGGAAGCAACCCAGGTGAAGGAGAATAAAGGAGCAGGTGGAGGGAGGGACTTCCAGAGTGGATAAACCACCAGGTTGGAGAAACCCCAGTGGGTCTGAGAAATGATGGGTAACCAGGATCTCTGAAGCATAGGGTTTGGGACAGGGAGGTGGAATAGAAAGGGTATGCCAAGAGCTGGCTTCAGGACCTATTCTTAAATCTTTGGGAGGTGCTGATAGGTGGCCAAGAGGCTTCTCCTGGACCAGACAGCCCTTCTCTTCCTGGAGGGCTGGTACCTGGCATATTTCACAAACATGTGTGTCCCTTCATTAGCTCTCACACAGGAGCTCGGCACCAACAGGGCCTAACACCTTCTAGACCCCACTGCTCCCTGCCCCACCCAGCCTTAGGCACCTGGCTGGTAGGTTGTGGCCAACCCCTATTCGCAGTGGAAATGGAATGTGCTTATTCTATGATGTTAATTGTTTCATCTAGTTCCACATTAGGAAACTTGGAACTCCAGACAAATTATAGGGAAAAAAAAATTAGAACAGAATTCAAATAATTCTTCCATAGGCATTTGACTCGTGCTTCAATCATGTCCAGTTTGGACCCTCTTGACTCACCATTGAGGCCTCTAGAAAAATTATTTGAGCCACACACATGACTTTCTGGTCTTGCTAAAAACACATGCATGGCTCTTGCATTCAACAGATTACTGTTTTAAAAGGGACATTTATTAAGTTTTACCACTCACCCCATTGGGTGTTTTCTGTGAGTTACCTTATTCAGTCCCCACCTTCACCCCATCAGGGAGGCGCTCAGATTTATCTTGTAGATAAGGAAACAAGCTCAGAAGGATTAAGTAACTTGCCCAAAATCACACAACCTGTAGGCGTGCAAGCTGCTTTTGAACTGAAGTCTGTCTGGCCGAAATCCTGCGCTCTCAGCTCGTAAGGAAGCTCGTGGCTTTTCAAAGACAGGGCGTATTGACTGGGTTTTGGAAAACCATAAGGATTACTTTTTAAGGAATTTTTTTTTTACTTTAAAATAATTACAGATTCACAGGAAGTTGCCCAAAATGTGCGCTTGTGTAACTGTAGTACAATATCAAAAACAGGGAATTGACAGTACAATCCAGAGTTTTGAGTTTAAAATTCAGATGTCACTAATTTTACCATCAGGGCTATTTTCTTTTTAAGTTAAATGAAATTTTCAGGGGGGAAAACCAAACAAAACCAAAAAAGAAGGAAGGAAGGACAGGAGGAAGGAAGGAAGGAAGGAAGGAAGGAAGGAAATCCAGCCCAACTTTCTGGAAGGTCCTTTGGAATTCCTTCTTCCCTGGATCTTTGAACACTCACTGTCATCCTAGGCTTCCTGAAACAGCAGGTCTGAGGAGAGGACAAATCCATACACAGAGAGATCCATTTCTGCCATCATGGGCCACAAGGAAATGCTAGAAGGCCATGGGACTGCCCTGAATCCATGCTGCTTTAACAGGAGAGGATTCCTAGCAGGAGACCCCAGAGGGACCTGGTCAGACTGCCTGAGTCTGGTTGTCTGGAGGCCTCTAACACCTTTAGGACTATCTAAGACCTGGCTCAGCCAAAATGCCTCTTTGCTCCTATTGTCTGTCTCCTGGCAGCTGATGGTACGTGATAAGCATGAGAGATAAAACAGGTTTAGGGCTGTGAACCTGCCTGAAATCACTGGCAGCCAACCAGGCCATTTTTATCTGGAAAAACTCCCCCCAGGACAACCCAAATGAGTGTTTGGGAACCTGACTCTGGGAACAATGGCGGGAAATGGAGGCCCAAGCTTGGGCGGTTAGGGCCCTGCCACCCACACTCCGCTTGCACTGTTATTCCTGGCGAAAATTGAGATTTGCTTTCATTCAGACAGACTCTGTGGGAAGAGGTGCAAATGAGGTTTGGAAATTAAAAGGAAGTAGTATGATGACAAGGGAAGTGATAGGAGATTGTTTTCTAAGCTTTAGAGATCTCGTTAAAAATGATTCTGAGAACTGCCTCCCGGTGTATATAAGGACAGCCATACTAGAAACTCTGGTAGCTCCTTGCCCACCAGGCCCTTGTCAAAGCCATGTGGTGGCTAATTTTCTCGCCAAGCTGTCTCCCTTGAGAATGAGGGCCCCCAGAACAAACGAGAAGTCAGCCCTTACATGATACCGGAGAAAGTCATTCTCCGTTGGTGTGGCCAGCAGGGCGATTGGGTCCTGGGCCCTGCCCACACTTCTGGGTAGATCTAGTCACTCATCTTTGACCCTGTGAAGGAGCAAATCCAGTTAGACTGAGATGGCTGATTTTCTACCAAATATTCTGAGGCTCTGTTCTGGTTGTATCCCCCCAGAATCACATGCTGAAGTCTTAACTTCCAGAACCTTAGAATATGACCTTATTTGAAATCACTGTGGCTGTAATTAGTTAGGATGAGTAGAATGGAGGAAGGTGGGCCCCTAATCCCATATGACTGGAGTCCTCATAAAGAAGGGAAATTTGTACATGGGCACACACATAGGGAGAATATCCCATGAAAATGAAGGCAGAGATAGGGGTCATGTTTCTCCAGGAAAATTGAAGAGGGCCAGCAAGCCACCAGAAGCCGGGAGAAAGGCAGGGAACAGATTCTCCCTCAGAACCCCTAGAAGGAATGTACCCTGCCACCACCCAGATCTCAGACTTTAGCCCCAGAAACAGGAGATAATAAATTTCAGTCCTTGACGCCGTCCCATTTCTGGTATGTTGTTAAAAGAGCCCTAGCCGGGACACCTGGGTGGCTCAGTTGGTTAAGCGGCTGCCTTCGGCTCAGGTCATGATCCCAGCGATCCTGGGATCGAGTCCCACATCAGGCTCCTTGCTCAGCAGGGAGCCGAGTCCCACATCGGGCTCCTTGCTCAGCAGGGAGCCTGCTTCTCCCTCTGCCTGTGCGCTCTCTCTCTCTCTCTCTGACAAATAAATAAAATCTTAAAAAAAAAAAAGAGCCCTAGCCAACCAATACACCCTCTTAGAAATGTTGTTTCAGAATCTTTCTCAGAATTAATTTCAAGGTCCCTGGCTCATGTTGCCTAAAGTTCACCTTCTCTCCACTTTCAGCACTGGGGCGGCTGTCTTACCATTATTTCTTATCCCCAAACTTCTGTTCTCGAGAATGCCGACAAGCAAAAGCAAACCAAACACCCATAAAATGTTGGATGGTGATTAAGTTAGAGCTAGTCAGCTCTTTCTGAAAACAAAACAAAAAACCCAAGAAATAGGACTAAAACCTAGATGTATGGTCTTTAGGAGATAGTTCCCGCCAGTTCGTAGTCCACGTGGGTAAGGAAACTGATGGTGGAAAAGTACCACTGTGTTCTCAGCAGGCACCTTGCACCTGCATTGGGCCTAAACAGTTCCTTGTTTTCCTGGTTCTTGGATGCACAGAAAGGGAGCACCACACTACAGACCCAGAAGAGTAACTCTTGCTGGCAGAAAGATGACCTCAGGAAATGACAGGAGCTGCACAAAATGGTCCACAGTCCTGGTGGTGGCGGGGGTGGGGGTGGGTAGTCCTTTCACTGCATCCAGCCCAATGGTGTCCTTCAGCGAGACAACCAGGACCTAGGCTCCAGCAGGCCCTAGCAGAAAACCCAAGGGTCACTGGTACACATGTCTCCATGGCCATGGCGTCCTGGCATTTATGCCCAGCTCCAAACCCTACTTGCTTTAGAGTGCAGGCCACTGTCGACAGAGATCAGTTAATCTGGAAGACATAGCTTGGAACCCCCAGGACATCCTCTTCCATCCAAAGATCCTCTTGGGGCCTCCTCTTGGAGTATAGGTCAGGGTTGGGCAGTTGGCTACAAGGGTCAACAGAAGGAAGGAAGGACTTCTCCTTCCTCTTGTATCCTAGTGTTGCCTCATACCTGACACATAGCCCTGCTTGGTCTTGGCAAGATCCTCTGCTTTCCCCACCTGAAGGTGAATGGTTCTGGGAGAACAGAGAGGCATGGGGGTGTGGGAGTGGGAGTCAGGGCTTAGCCAGGTGGTTGGGCCTCCACATTCCTCCAGCCAAGACCAGGTTTAAAAGATAAAGATAAGCACTGTGAGGAACCATCCAGAGCTCCCATTAACTGGGCAACCTCTGGTCCTCACTGCAGCTGCCCTAACCAAGTTCATCTCCATCCTGACCTTTAGTTGGCCCATTTTCTTAAGGGTGGCTGGGGCAAAAGGTGGGAGGCCCCTGGGGAGTTGCCTGAGGAATCCAGACCCCCCTGGTGCTCACCCAAGCAGAGAACTGGCCTCCATAAATGGCACCACCCTTCTGGGCCTTGAATTTACTCATGGATCCAACAGGGTCCATCTCAGAGGCCTCTAGAATCCCTTTTCTGTCTCACTTCCTGCCCTTTTACTTCCTCCATAGTCACCTCGGTCTTCTTCTCACCTCTCTCCACCTGCCTGACCCCACCTCTGACCCCGGAAGGTATAGGTTTCCTCCACAGGTGCCGGGTCACCCAGCAAGAGGTTTAAGTCTTCCTGGCTCTGTGGCATGTAGCACCCACACAAACCTTCCTCTGACTGCCAGTAACTGCCTTTCCTAGCTCAACTCCCATGTGGTTAGGCTGACAAAATCTGTTTGTTTAAACTATCATTCAGGAAAATCCAGGCAGAGGTGAGAAGGGAGGAAAACCCCGTCCTGCCATAGAAGCAGGGCAGCAAAGAATCCCAGTCCAGCTACATGCCCCCATACAAAGAACACTGTCGCAGCGCTGGGTGGGCACAGTGGTAGTGGTGGCATGGGTGCAGCCCAGCCCTCCCGGCAGGGAACATAATGAATTAAGGAACAGCATTTGGATAAGCACTGTAGCCTGAAACGCAAGCTCCCAAGGAGTCCAGGGCCAGGGAAGTGTCTATTGTCAACAAATGCCATCACCGGACCAATAGCAGGCCAGCATGTGGCTCTGAGATAGGGGCCTCTGGATGTCACCAGGCAACGGGTACAAAGAAAGCTAGATCCACCAACCGCCCAGCAGCTGGTGACAGTGCTCCACAGCCCCCCTGCAGCGCCTGTCCCAGCGCAGCCAGGTGGGAGAGCCAGTGGGGCCCAGAGTCCCCCAAGATCAAATTACCATTCAGTCTCAGGATTTGGGGGGAAAAGAGGTGGTGTAGGAAAAGGCTTTATTTGGAAACTTGAGTACCAGATTTGGTTTAATTAGAGCTGGGCTGATGGCAAAGGGGAAGATTTTCAAGTAAGAAGGGTATAAATGTTGCTGCAAAGCACAGTCTAGCTCATTCACCTTTCTGCCACTCTGTTCCTAAAAGTCAGGAGATGAGCACGACCCTCGGATCCCTCACCCCGACCTCCTGGCTTTCCCTGGGAGATGCTGGGTACGACACTTGCGACACATTTACTAAATTAGGCTGGGGAAGAATGTAAGGTGAAACCTAGGAATGCTTGTTTCTCATTCCCACAAAGTGCATTCCCTTCCTGTCATAGAGCTGGAGCGGCGTGAGCCGCCACCCAGGCAAAGCCTTCTGATCTCCTACTAATGGAGATTTGATGGAACATTTTTATCTCATCATGCACGTATTCATTCAACATTTGAAGCAATAGAGGGGCTCAGCTAGGTGCTGGGGTGGAAAGATAAGCTGGTCATTTTTCCCACTTGGTCTGACCCTCCCCAAAGCTTCACCATCATATCTCCCATATGCTAAACACTCAAATCTATATGCCTAACCCAGCCCATACCCCTCTTCTCCTAAACACTAATCCAATATATCAAATAGTTTTCTGGGCACCTCCTTGTTACTTTTCCATAGGGCCACGGGGTGCAACGTGCCCCAAGTTCAAGGCTGCATCTCTTTACCACCAAACCCTTTTTACCACACATGAGCTCTTTGTCTTAGTGAATGATACTACCCCTCTCTAGGGGTGGAATTGTGCCCCCTGCAATTCGTATGTTGAAATCCTAATCCCCAGGACCTCGTAACGTGACCATATTTGGAAATAGGTTAATTACAGGTGTAATTAATCAAGGTGAAGTTATACTAAAGTAGAGCAGGCCTATTCCAATAGGACCGATGTCCTTATAAAAAGGGGAAATTTGGATACGCAGACATGGGAAGAACACCACAAGAAGAGACAGAGGAAACAGGCAACCATCTATCAGTCAGGGAACGCCTATGGCTACCAGAAGCCAGGGAAGAAGCCTGGGACAGATCCTTCCACAGAGCCTTAAGAAGGCGCATAGCACTGCCGACACTTTGATTTCAGACTTCCGGCCTCCAGAACGGAGACAATAAATGCCTGGTGTTCTAAGCCAACCAGCTGGTGAGATTTTGTGATAGCAGCCCTAGGAAGTGAACACCACCCCATTAAATACTGTCCAAGAAACAATCCTGGAAGCTTCCATCGTGTCCTCCCCTCCATCAACACCTCCACGCACCACCTGTAAACCAACAATACACCACTAAACTCTGCCTGCTACACCCACAGGACACCTTGCCAACAACCCACTTGTCCTCTTTCCTCTGTTACCATGTTGGAGCAAGCCATTATTTCAACAGAATGCTTCCTAACTGCTGTCCCTGCCTCCAGCAACACCTCCTGCCTAGCTCTTGCTCTAATTGCAGCTGGGATCGTCTTTCAGTGTGCAAATAGCAGATGCCTCTTCCCTCCTTAAAACCCTTCAGACGTTTCCTCCTTGCTAATAGGATGGAGTTTAGTTCCCCTAAAGGGTTCAAGAGGTGCAGAGTAATGTGTCCCTTGGTCCCCTCTCTGTCCCCATCTCTTACCAGTCTCTTGCTAATAGTATTCTCCAGCAGTACTGCGCTTCTTTCTCTTCCTTAAAGGTACCAGCCAAATCTATCTGGCCACCAATACTTAAATATGCTGTTCATTCTGTCTAGGACCCATTTCCTTACCCTCTTCATCCACATGACTTTTACTCGTCAAACTGTCTTTTTCTGTTCGTGGCTCCTGGACTGGAGTAATTCCATCTATCTTGTTCATGGGTCTATCTTCAGCACCTGGCATAGTACCTGGGACATAGTAGGTGCCCACCAATCATTTGGTTATTGACTGACCAGCTGACAGACGGGAACAGAACTCTTGTCCACAATGAGCTCACAAGGGAGACAGTAGTGTGGACAAAGAAACTCAGCAACACAGAAACAGGACCCAGTTTGACTCAGCCTGAGGCAGGGAGGGATATTTCCCGGAGGCATTATTTAATGACATTATTTAAGCTGGGCCTTAAAGGATGAGTAGGAATTGGCCAGAAGAAAGAAGGGGCAGCATAGGGAAACTCATTTTTTTTTTTTTTTTGCGTTTAACTTGGTTCTTTTTATTTTTTATTTTGTTTTCATTTTTTAATTTTTTTTAATTTTAATTTTTATTTTTATTTTTTTTTAATTTTTATTTTTTATAAATATATTTTTATCCCCAGGGGTACATGTCTGTGAATCGCCAGGTTTACACACTTCACAGCACTAACCATAGCACATACCCTCCCCAATGTCCATTACCCCACCCACCTTTCCCGACCCCCGACCCCCAGCAACCCTCAGTTTGTTTTGTGAGATTAAGAGTCACTTATGGTTTGTCTCCCTCCCAATCCCATCTTGTTTCT
>PISX010024098.1:0-28520 GCA_004024625.1 Mellivora capensis | reverse complement strand
ATTCCGGTTACTAGACCATTATCAGATATATTATACACAAATATTTTCTCCCATTCTGGGGTTTGTCTTTTAACTTTCTTGACAGCATCATTTGATACATAAAAGTTTTTATTTTGTGGGGAACCTGAGTGGCTCAGTTGGTTCAATGTCTGACTCTTGATTCTGGCTCAGGTCATGATTCCAGGGTCATGAGATCAAGCCCCTGGGCATGCTCTGTGCTCCCAGAGCACTTCTCCTGGCTTGTTTGTTCAAGCACTCTCTCTAAAATAAATAATAAAATATTTTTTAAAAGGTTTTTATTTTAATAAACTTGAATTTGCATATTTTTCCTTTGGTTGATTATGCTTTAGGTGTCATCCAAAAATCTGTTGTTTAATCCAAGATCATGAAGATTTATACTATGTTTCTTCAAAGAATTTTAAAGTTATAGCATTTATATTTAGGACTTTTAACCATTTTGAGGTAATATTTTTATGTGTTAGGAAGAAGGTATCATAATTCATTTTTGTGCACGTGGATATCCAATTATCCCAACATCATTTTCCCCATAAATGACTTTCAAAAATCCTTGTCAATAATCAACTGACCATAAAATATGAGTTTATTTCTGGACTGTCAATTCTATCCAATTTATCTATTTGTCTACTTTTTGGTAGAACTATGCTTCTAGTAACAGTAGTAGTAATAGTATAGTTTTGTAGTAAGTTTTAAAACTTATTTATTGGGAAGCATGGCTTTTCCAACTTTATTCTTCTTTATCAAGATTATATCCTCTGCATTTCCATATGAATTTTAGAGTCAGCATGTCAAATTCTGCAAAAAGGGGAGTTTTAATTTTTTATAAAACTGCATAAAATCTATAGATAAATTTGGGAAATATTACAATTTTAACAATATTAAACCTCCCAATCCAAGAACATGGATGTTTTTCTACTTAATTTATTATTTTTAAACAATGCTTTGCATATTTCAATGTACATTTGCAATTATTTTGCTAAATTCATTTCTAGTATTTTGTTCCTTTTGATGCTATTATAAATGCCATTGTCCTTAGTTTATTAAGGACTAAGATTGTTCATTACATTGATACAGAAATAAAACTGATTTTTGTCTATTAATCTTGTATTCTTCAACATTGTTAGACTCCCTTAATCAGTCTTATAATGTCATTATTCTCTTTCTGCTTTCAAGATTTTGTCTCTGTCTTTCAACATTTTCACTGTATGTATATAGATGTGAATGTGTTTAATTTATTATACTTGGAGTTCATTAAGCTTCTTGATTGTATAGATTAAATTTATTCATCATATTTGGGAAGTTTTTAGCCATTATTTCTTCAAATATTTTTCTGCTCCATTTTCTCTCTCTTCTCAGGAGTATTCCCATTATGTTTATGATTATGGGTTTAACAGTGTCTTAAATTTTCCTGAAACTCAGTTTTCTTCACTGTTTTTTTATCCCCATTTTTTTGATTACATAATCTCTACTCTCTTCAAGTTTGCTTATTCTTTCTTCTGCCACTTCAAATCTACTATTGAGCTCCTCTAGTAAATGTTTCATTTCAGTTGTTTTATATTAACCTCCAGAATTTCTATTTGGTACTTATTTTATAATTCCCATCTCTTTTTTGATATCCTGTGTTTTACTCTTTTGGCATAGCTTCCTTTAGTTTTTAGCACATATTTATAATGGTTGTTTTGTAGTCATTTTCCTTCAGCTGTGGGTATTCCTATAATATTTCAATAACTTCTCCCATCCCCTTATATTGAAAGCATGATTTGTGACATAAAAATCATGTTATTTACAGAAAATATACCACAGCAATTTTCTTCTGTAAGTAAGATACTCCCTTTCAGAACATTTGAACAATGGTTGAAGCTTTCTTTGAAACTGAATCATGGTTTGGTTTCTTCCTCTGCCCAAATTCTGTGTCCTTCTCTTCCTTCAAAAACATTAATTCTCATAATATCCCCTAGTAAATATTTTGAAGACTAATCTTTGCTCAAAGTCTGTTCCTGAAAAACGTATTCTACAAATATTCAGCTGTTTTATAAAACTTTTAGGAACATAAAGTTGTAAAGAAGAAAGTAAAACACATTCACAAATTTATCATTCAGATAATAAGTATGCATTACATATATCTTTAATAATTTTTGAGATGCTTTTATAGTTACCTATACCACAAAAATACGATTATACTATATATTTTGTTTTGCAGTCTGGAGTTTTTTCCTTAACATATTGTGATCATCTCCTCAAGCTTTAGCTAATTTGCATTCCTACTAGCTATTTCTGATAAATACCTCATTTACTATAATGGCATTAACACTATACATGACCAGTAAAAATATTTACAAACTTGATAAGCAAATAACAATATTTATTATTTTATTATATTTTAACATGCATATTTTGATAGGTATACCCCAAAATAATCATATATTATTTTCAAATTTTTTTTGTCATTTATAGTACCAGTTTTTCTTATATAAAACTCTAGTAATGCACAGCCAGCATAAAAAGAACAAGGTGATGCTTATGTTCAAGTCATTACCTCATTCCAAGTCCTATAAACATTGCCCATGTGATTCAATATTCCCCAACCTACCTGCCCAGTAGATACCCTGAGAATGTGACTGTGACAATAAAAGTATGTTGGATATTTGCAGAAAACACCCCACTGCAATATTAACTGAAATTTCATTTAACAAAACAATATTCATTCTAATGAACATTCTCAGATATATAGGTACTTCCTCATTTCATAAAAGGAAGCTGGAAGAAACCTATAGGTTTCTTTCATTAATATTTTTAATTGTGAAAAAATGAATGGTTTTCCTCTTAAGTTCAGGAACAAAGAAAGAATAACTGCTCTCAGGTGCCTGTGTGGCTCAGTTGGTTAAGCATCTGTCTCCAGCTCAGGTCATGGTCCCAGGGTCCTGGGTTGAGTCCCAGGTGAGGCTCCCTGCTCAGCGGGGAGCCTGCTTCTCCTTCTGCCTGCTGTTCCCCCTGTTTGTGCTCTATCTCTGTCAAATAAATAAATAAAATCTTTAAAAAAAAGAACAACTGCCACCAACACTTACATTCAATATTTCATTTATACTTCTGGGCAGTGCAATAAATAAGAAAACATAAAACACATCAATTTTGGAAAAGAAACACATACACATGATCATCTATGTAGAGAATTTCATGGAATATATTGAAAACTATTAGAAATACCATTAGCAATATTTTTATATATTTGTCAATAAAAAGTCAAAATGAAAAATAACATTTTTTAAAAGAGCATGAATATTTTGGAATAATTAGAGGCAAAAATAACAAAAGCTGTGATAGAGCTATGCATTAAAATCTAGAAATCATTACTAAAAAAATTAAAGGCAGAAACTTAAATACATCAAGAGATAGGCAGCATTAATGCAACAACATGGATAAAACATCAGTTCTACCTATATTGACATATAACTTTACTGTAATTCTGGTCAGAATCCCAGTAGGCTTTGTGTAGATACTGATAACCTGACTTATTACAAAGGTACACTTATCAAGAAAGAGAAAATTGCGGTAAAGGTGTACAAATATATCAACGGAACACAACAATAAACCAATTCATAGACCCACATGTCAATAGCCAATTTATTTTTGTATTTATATTTATTTTTAAAAGTTTTTTTTTACATTTTTCAGTTCTTTTTTTTCCATTTTATTTTATTTTACTTCTTTTCAGTGTTCCAAATTCATTGTTTATACACCACACCCAGTACTCCCATGTATACATGCCCTCCATAATACTCACCACCAGGCTCACCCAACCCCCCACCCCCATCCCCTCCAAACCCTCAGTTTGTTTCTCAGAATCCACAGTCTCTCATGGTTAGTCTCCCCCTCCGATTTTCCCCATCTCACTTCTCCTCTCCATCTCCCAATGTCCTCCGTGTTATTCCTTATGCTCCACAAGTAAGTGAAACCATTTGATACTTGACTCTCTCTGCTTGACTTATTTCACTCAGCATAATCTCTTCCAGTCCCATCCATGTTGACATGATTATCTGATTTGGGTGTGTTGAGTTTGAGGAGTTCTTTATAGATTTTGGATATCAGCCCTTTGTCTGTAATGTCATTTGCAAATATCTTCTACCATTATGTGGGTTGTCTTTTTGTTTTGTTGACTGTAACCTTTGCTGTGAAGAAGCTTTTAATCTTGAGGAAGTCCCAAAGTTCATTTTTGCTTTTGTTTCCTTTGCCTTTGGAGACATATCTTGAAAGAACTTACTGTGGCTGATGTCAAAGAACTTACTGCCTATGTTTCTCCTCTAGGATTTTGATAGATTCCTGCCTCACATTGAGGTCTTTTATCCATTTTGAGTTTATCTTTGTGTATGATGTAAGAGATTGGACGAGTTTCATTCTTCTATACATAGCTGTCCAATTTTCCCAGCACCAGTTATTGAAGAGACTGTCTTTTTTCCACTGTATATTTTTTCCTGCTTTGTGGAAGATTACTTGACCATAGAGTTGCAGGTCCATATCTGGGCTCTCTACTTTGTTCCACTGGTCTATGTGTCGGTTTTTGTGCAAGTATCATGCTCTCTTGGTGATCACAGCTTTGTAGTAAAGTTTGAAATCAGGAAACGTGATGTCCCCAGTTTTGTTTTTCATTTTCAATATTTCCATAGCAATTTGGGGTCTCTTCTGGTTCCATACAAATTTTAGGATTGTTGTTCCAGCTCTTTGAAAAACGCCGGTGTGATTTTGTTTTTTAGACACCAGAAGTATGAGCCATGAAATAAATAAATAATAAATAGTCTTCTATCAAAATTAAACTCCTGGAAAGACACTAAGAGAATTTTTTAAAAAATGTTCAAGTCACATATTAGACAAGCTGCAAGCCATTTAAACATGAACAAAGGATTTGAAGACATGTGTAATGAAAGAAGATAAATGGATTGCAAACAAGCCCATAAAATATGTTCAACACCATTAATCATTAGGAGAATGCCATTTTAAATGACAGAAAGATACCATTACATACCTAGTAAAATGACTCCATAACAAAACTGTCCCCCTGCTAGAAGGAATGTAAAATGGTACAATATTTTGCAAACAGGTTGGGAGTTTCCCAAAACTTTGTAGGTGCTGGTCATTTCACTCCAAGTTATTTACCAAAATAAGTGAAAACATATGTCTATAGAAAGATGTTTACATGTGTACTCATAACAGCTTTATTTTTAATAATCCCAAATTGCTAACAACAGCTAAAATATCCATGAATAGGTGAATAGACAAGCAAATTATGGTACATTTATGCATTGGATTACTGTTCAGCAATAAAAAGGAGTGATCCATTTATCTATTCAATAGCATAAATGAATCTCAAAATAATTATGCTGAATAAAAGTAACCTGACAATAAAGAATGGGTACTTTATTATTTATATTTATTTATATAAATATATTTATATTTATTTATATAAAATATTATAGAATATTCAAAATAATCAATATTGAGAGAAAGAAGGTCAATGATTGCCTGGTGATGGGTATGGTATGCAGAAAGATGAGAGGAAGAGATTAGAAAAGAGGACTTCTGGCTGTAGTAGTTATGTTCATTATCTTAACTGTAGTAATGACTTAAAGTCATACATGTATATCCAAACTAATCAAACTGTATAATTTAAATATTTACAGTGATTTATATAGCAATTATACTTCAAATTTTACTCTAGCTTTACCTAATATAATCCATGAATGAATCTACATTACTTATATAGCATAGCTATATAAAATATAGTTTTTATATTTAATCATTATAGGATACATTAATCTGTACAAATAAAGCATAAGCTATTAATTATCTTTGTTGAATAGCATAATGAAACAGAAGGAAAAAATTAGGCAATATTGGCTGGATGAGTTAAAGCACTTGCAAATAGCATGCCATTTTCAGAGTAACATGTATATCAAGCATTATTGTATATTTCTTTTTTTTAAAGATTTTTTTTATTTGACAGACAGAGATTACAAGCAGGCAGAGGAGCAGGCAGAGAGAAAGGGGGAAGCAGGCTCCCCGCTGAGCAGGGATCCTGATGCAGGGCTCGATTCCAGGACCCCAGGATCATGACCCAAACCAGAGGCAGAGGCTTTAACCCACTGAGCCACCCGGGCATCCCTGTATATTTCTGTGTGCTACTATATGAGTGAAGCATTAGTTCAAATTCAGTTTGTGAAAATTGAGACAACTCTATTCTAGTTTTTAACTACATATATTGTTTGAGGTCACCAATGAGGTCATCAATGCACTATTAGAAATCAATATTTCATGTCCCTACATGATATTCGTGGTATATATTTATAAGCCTAGAAAAGTGTCTCTGGAAATAATGTAGACCCTCAGTAAATATTTATTTCATAAGTACTGATTAAAGCCTTTAAAAATCACTTTGAAATGTATTATTTTTCCTTAAATTATGAAACTTTAATACCAATCAGAATTAATATCTTTACATAGGTAAACTATTTAAAAGCTGCATCTTGGGTTACCTATAATAGATTATTTCTTCCTTGTCTAAAAATATAAGATTTCTCATTCTCCCATCCAGAGCTTGTCTCATTAATTTTCCCTTGAGTCTGAATAGTGTTTAGTGATGCTATCTTGACTACCTCCCTGGGTACCCTATTAGATTGCCTCATTGACCTCATGACTAAGAATTTCTTCATCTTATCTAGCTTAAGCATTCTCCCTTCATGTTTCAGGCCATTACTTCTTGTCTCACAATCTTTAACTATCTTGAGTAATTCATCCCCTCAGGAATTCTAGCTACCCATAAATATAAAAAGAAAAAGGCATATCTCATTGCATGACAGTTTGTGAAAATTGAGACAACTCTATTCTAGAGATAGCAGTACTCTAGGGCATGAAAGAGTACCAGTGAAGGAAAAAAAATCTCTGGTTTGCTGACTTGAGGCAAGGTCACTAAATTTTATGTGCATAGAACCCTGAAGCTATTTTTTATTTACCAAAGAGATAATCTTGACTTTGTGATAATTGCTCTCATGTCATCTATTTTCCCTTCGAACTTTCTCCATATGTATTGCTGCTTCTCTCTAAATGATGACTTTTTAAAAAGAAGATGAAGAGAGGAGGAAGGATGTGAGAATGAATTTTTTATAAATTTTCAAAATATTATCATCGTGGCCACTTCCCTATTGATCCTTCTATTTTTCAAAGGATTCTTTATATTTTTGTTTTGTTTTTTATAAATCTTAGTAAATTCAGGTGTCCGTGTGATTTGAAAAAATGATCAATTGGAAAATAATTTGACTTGGGAAGTGGAATTTAAGAAACAAAGCAAATAAGCAAAGGTAAAAAAAAAAAGAGAGAGAGAGAGAGAATATTATCTATAGAGAACACACTGATGGTTACCAGAGAGGGCATGGGTCAGGGGATGCATTAAATCTGTTATGGGGATTAATGAGTGTACTTGTGATGAGCACTGGGTGTTGTATGGAAGTGCTGAGTCACTATATTTTACACATGAAATTAATATTATATCATATAACTGAATAGAATTTAAATAAAAACATAAAAAGTTTCAGCAGATTCTTAACACTTTTGAGAAATTCCCAAATATGAAAACTTAAAATTATATTACGTGCACTAAAACCAACATATATTTCCTAGTATAAAATATTTGTCTCTGGGGATGCTTGGGTGGCTCAGTTGGTTAAGTGGCTGCCTTCGGCTCAGGTCATGATCCCAGCGTCCTGGGATCGAGTCCCACATCAGGCTCCTAGCTGGGCAGGGAGCCTGCTTCTCCCTCTGCCTCTGCCTGCCACTCTGTCTGCCTGTGCTCATGCTCTCTCTCTCCCTCTCTCTCTGACAAATAAATAAATTTTTAAAAAAATTGTCTATGGAAGAGTGGACTTTATCTAAACTAGCATACTCACCAAATTTCACTTCAAGTTTCCCTCCACATGGTATAAAGCAATCCAAACAATAGTATTAGATATTCTGTACAATTTCAATCTCCCCCCTGACTTTTAAGACCAACTTTGGAATCACCAAGCCGGGGTCTTTAAGCTCTGTAAATACCCTTTTCTAATTTCTTCTTTTTAAGCCTCTTTTACGATCATCAAACCAGTATCTGTCTTCAATGCAGTAAGTCCAATAAACTTAGTTTTGTTTGGTTACCAGGTTTTTCTAGTGTTGACAGATGATATTTATATACCACATATTCATCTAGTAATCACTCTGATTTTTAGAAATAAAAACACTGTAAAATACTCTTATTTATATCAGGTTGACTAGAAGATTATGCAGTCTTTCATGGGTAATAGTTTTTTGATGTTTGGGATATAATTTTTGTCCTATTGTAGGTTGAGTTATGACCCCACCAAAGGTATGTCTGGATCTTAAACACTGTACCTGTGAATGTGATGTCACTTAGAAATAGGGACTTTATAGAAATAATCAAGTTAAGATAAGATGCTCTTGTTCTCATGTTGCTCATGAGAAGGTATTCTGCCTCAAGACTGAAGTATCAACTCCTTCCTGAGTTTCTGGTCCATGAACATGCCCTAAAGATTTAGCAGTTACCAAGTCCTATAATCACAAAGGCCAATTGCCCAAAATATCTTCATGGATGGATGGATGGATGGATGGATAGATAGACAAGTAGATAGATAGAGATAGGTGATATAGACATAAGGATAGAATCAAAGATATAGATAGGTGATATAAGTATATTGATACAGATATAACCTTTATCGGCTCTATTTCTCTAGAGAACCATTACCAGATTTTGGCACTAGGAAGTGGAAAGCTGATACCTCAAAATGTGGAATTAGGTTTGGAATTAGGTAATTAGTAGAGGCTGGTAGAAATTTGATGCAAATTACAGAAAAAAAAGCATAGTAGTGGTAAAAATATGGACATTAAAGCTGATTCTGATGAAGACTCAGAAAGTGAAGAGAGCTATAGAGAAGACTTTTATCTTAAAGAATATGTATTATATTATATTATATTGTATTATATTATATTATATTATATTATATTATATTATATTATATTATATTATTATATATAGATCTACATATAGATCTATATGCATGTATATACATATAGATGTATATATACATATATACATATAAATCTATATATATAATCAAGAGAGAATGGTGCTAGAAATACTAAAGATGATTCTTAGGACTCTCAGATGAAAACGAAGGACTGATATTGGACACTGAAGGAATGGGGACGCTTGTGATAAAGGCAGCAGAAAGTGGCTAAATTGTGTTCTATTGTTGGGTGGGAAGTAGACCTTGCAAGCAATAAACTTAAATATTTACCCAAGGAGATTGCTAAGTAAAATGTGAAAGATGCAACATGGTTTCTCCTTGAAGATCTGTAAAAACTCTGGAAGGAAATTTTGGATTTCTAGCCTCCAAAAGTATGATAGAACAAATCACCATGTCTCCTCTGTGGTAAATTGTTATAGTAGCCCTAGGAAACTAAAACATGGTCCACATAGTAAGTTCTAAAAACAGTCTTACTGGAAATCATGAATCTTATAGGAAGAGTTAGAAGGGAAAAGGACATAAAGTAGGGTAGGAGGATATGATTCATTAAGAAAAAAATTGCTAAGCTGGACTTTATTAAAATGAAAAAATTCTGCTCTACAAAATACAGTGTTGAAAAATTTTGACAATTCACATACTTGAAGAAAAATACTTACTAAACACATATATGATAAAGAACTTCTGTCCAAAATGTAAAAAAGACACTTAAAACTCATATTATGGAAACAAATATGTCAACTAAGAAATAGGAAAAAGATCTTGACTCCTAACCAAAGAAGAATTGCAGGTGGCAAATAAACATCTAAAACATCTCAATATACGTTATTAGGCAATTTCAAATCAAACAATGAGATAACAATACACACATGTTATAATGGCTAAAAGTTTTTGTTTTTAATGTAAAAACTATCTTTGGGGTAAATACCCAGTAGCACAATTGCAGGGTCATAGGGAAGCTCTATTTTTAACTTCTTGAGGAATCTCCACACTGTTCTCCAGAGTGGCTGCACCAACTTGCATTCCCACCAACAGTGTAAGAGTGTTCCCCTTTCTCCACATCCTCTCCAACACACGTTGTTTCCTGTCTTGCTGATTTTGGCCATTCTAACTGGTGTGAGGTGGTATCTCAATGTGGTTTTAATTTGAATCTCCCTGATGTTTAGTGATGATGAACCTTTTTTCATGTGTCTGATAGCCATTTGTATGTCTTCATTGGAGAAGTATCTGTTCATATCTTCTGCCCATTTTTGGATATGATTATCTGTTTTGTGTGTGTTGAGTTTGAGAAGTTATTTATAGATCCTGGATATCAACCTTTAATGTAAAAACTAATATTACCAAATGTTGGTGAGGATGTAAAGTAATAGGAAACTTCTAATTAATAGCTGGTGAGAATATAAAATGATTCTGCAATATTAAAAGACAGTTTAGCAGTTTCTTATAAAACTAAGTGTAGTCTTAATATATGACAGAGCAATTGTGCTCCTAGGCATTTCCCTAAATTAGTTGAAAACGTATATATACACACACACACACAACCAGAGTCACACATAAACTTATAATTGTCCAAAACTGAAAACAACTAAGTCTTCCTTGAATACGTTAAGGGGATACACAAGTTCTGGTATATCTAAATAACAGAATATGAAAAATAAGAGTACGAAGGAGAGAGTCCAAGATAGCAGAGGATTAGGAGTTTTATCTGGCTTCAGGAATTCAGTTAGATAGATTTATATATATATTATACATATATATATTCTTTCCTTTTGTTGTTTTTGTTGTTGGTGTTGGTGGTGTTTTTTGTTTGTTTGTTTCTTTCTTTGTCTTTTAATTTTCATTTTTAATTTAATTAATTTTCATTTTCATTTTATTCTATCCTTTCATTGCATTTAATTTTATTTTCATACATACATAAGCTTTTCTTTCTTTATGATTCTGAGATCTAGTTTCCTAATAAACAGACCAAACTATGCAACATCCAGTGTACTGCTCTGTTCTGCTCACCTGTCTGATTATATTCTCTCTCTGTCTCTCTGTCTCTCTGTCTCTCTCTCTCTCTTTTTTTTTTTTTTTTCAGTTTCAGGGCTCTTCTGATTTCTTTAGTGTATGTTTCTCTGGGGCCATTGTTGCCATATTAGTGTTTTCTTCTTTGATTCTTCTTCTCTAGACAAAATAGCAAGATGGATAATCTCATATCAAAAAAGAGAACAAGAGGCAGTACTGAATGCCAAGAACCTAACCAGTATGAATATAAGTAAGATATTGGAACTCGAAACCAGTATAATGATTATAAGGTAACAGCTAGAGCTGGGGGAAAAAAAAAAGAAAACACAAAAAACACAAGAGAATCCCTTTCTAGAGAAATGAAAGAACTAAAATCTAATGCAGCCAAAACACGCTATTAATGAGATACAATAAAAAATGGAAGCTCGGGGTGCCTGGGTGGCTCAGTGGGTTAAGCCTCTGCCTTCAGCTCGGGTCATGATCTCAGGGTCCTAGGATCAAGCCCCGCATCGGGCTCTCTGCTCAACCTGGAGCCTGCCCCCCCCCCGCCTGCCTGTCTGCCTACTTGTGATCTCTCTCTCTGTGTCAAATAAATAAATAAATAAATAAATATCTAAAAGGAAATGGAGGCTCTAACTGCTATGACAAATGAAGCAGAAAAAAAAATGATGAAGAATAAAGAAGAAGGTAAAAAGAGAGATAACTCCTGGATCATGAGGGGAGAATTTGAGAGATAAGTGATAGCAAAAAGTGAAACATTATTAGAACAATTGGAATCCCAGAAGAATAGAAAAGAGAGAGAATGAGAGAGGTAGAGGTATATTGGAGCAAATTATAGCAGAGAATTTCCCTAATCTGGGTAAGGAAACAGGCATTCAAGTCCAGAAGACAGACAGAACCCCTTCTTAAAATCAATAAGAATAGGCCAACAACATGACATATAGTAGTGAAGCTTTCAAATCTTAGACATAGAAAATCCTGAAAGCATATTTGGACAAGAGGTCCATAACCTACAAGGGTGGAAACATTAGTAGATTGGAAGCAGACCTATCCACAGAGACCGGCAGGCCAGAAAGGACTGGTATGATATACTTAGGATGCCAAATGAGAAAAATTTGTATACATTGTGTACATTGTATACATTATCCAGTAAGGTTGTCATTCAAAATAGGAAGATAGATAAAAAGTTGAGGAAAAATGGAAAGTAAAAGAATTTGTGATCACTAAACCAGACCTGCAAGAAATATTAAAGGGAATATTTTAAACAAAGAGAAAGCCCAAAATAACATAGACCAGAAAGGAACAGAGACAATATACAGAAACAGTGACTTTACAGGTAATAAAATGGCACTAAATTCATATCTTTCATTAGTTATTCTGAATATAAATGGGCTAAATGCCCCAATCAAAAGAGACAGGGTATCAGATTGGATAAAAAAGCAAGACTCATCGATATGCTTTCTGCAACAGACTCATTTTAGACCCAAAGTCACCTCCAGATTGAAAATGAGGGGGTGGAAAACAATTTATCATGCTAATGGACATCAAATGAAAGGTGGTGTAGCAATCCTTATATCAGACAATTTAGATTTTAAAACAAAGACTGTAATAAGACATGAGGAAGGACACTATATCATATTTTAAAAGTTTATTCAACAAGAAGATGTAACAACTGTAAATATGTATGCCCCTAACATGGGAGCAGCCAATTATGTAAATCAATTAATAACAATATCAAAGAAACAGTGATAATGATACAATAATAGTAGGGGATGCTAACACTCCACTCATGGCAAAGGACAGATAATGTAAACAGAAGATCAATAAGGAAAGAAGGGCTTTGAATGATACACTAGACCAGAAGGACTTCACATATATATTCAGAGCATTCCATCCTAAAGCAACACAATACACATTCTTCTTGAGTGCACATACAACATTTTCCAGAATAGATCGCATAGTGGGTCACAAATCAAGTTTCAACTACTACTAAAAGATTAGGATCATTCCCTGCATATTTTCAGACCACAATGTTTTGAAATTTGAAAGGAACTCAAATATATGCATGTTAAAGAGCATCCTACTAAAGAATAAATGAGTCAATGAGGAAATTAATGAATTTTAAAAAGTCATGGGAACAAATGAAAATGAAAACACAACTGTTCAAAACCTTTGGGATGCAGCAAAGGCGGTCCTAAGAAGGAAGTATATAGCAATACAAGCTTCTCTCAAGAATCAAGAAAGGTCTCAAAAACACACTGTAAATTTGCACCTAAAGGAACTGGAGAAAGAACAGTAAGTAAAGCCAAAACCCAGGAGGACAAGAGAATTAATAAAGATTAGAGGAGAAATCATTGAAATAGAAACAACAACAACAACAACAACAAAACAGTGGGAAGAACAATTAAACTAGGAGCTGGTTCTTAAAAGAATTAATAAGATTGATAAATTCCTGTCCAGACACATCAAAAAGAAAAAAGAAAAGACCCAAATAAGTACAATCATGAATTAGAAAAGAAAGATCACAATCAACACTGAAGAAATACAAGCATTATAAGAACATATTATGAGCAACTATATGCCAACAAGTTAGGCAATCTGGAAGAAATGGCTGCATTCCTAGAGACTTATAAGCTGAAATGTGAAGAAATAGAAAACATGAACAGATCTATAGCTAGTAAGGAAATTGAAATAATAATCAAAACTCTCTAAAAAATGAGAGTCCAGGGCCAGATGGCTTCCCAGGGGAATTCTACCAAACATTTAGAAAAGAATGAATACCTATTCTTCTGAAGCTTAAAAAAAAAAAAGAAAAAAAGAAGAAGAAAAAAAAAAAAAAAGAGAGAGAGAAAGAAATGGAAGGAAAACTTCCAAACTCAATTTGTATGAAGCCAGCATTACCTTGATCCCAAAACCAGACAAAAATCCCACCAAAAAGAATAATTACAGACCAATATCCCTGATGAACGTGAATGTAAAAATTCTCATCAAGATATTAGGCAATAGGCTCCAAAAATACATTGAAAGTATTATTCACCACTACCAAGGGAGATTTATTCCTGGGATGCAAGGGTGGTTCAACATCCCCAAATCAATCTGTGTGAAACACTACATTAGTTAAAGAAAGGACAAGAACCCTATGATCCTCTCGATAGGTGCAGGAAAAGCATTTGACAAGTACAGCATCCTTTCTTAATTAAAACTCTTCATGGTGTAGGGACAGAGAGAACATACCTCAATATCATAAAAGCCATCTATGAAAACCCAATAGTGAAAATCATTCTCAATGGGGAAAAACTAAGCGCTTTCCCCCTAAGGTCAAGAACATGGCAGCGATGTCTACTCTCGCCACTGTTGTTCAACATAGTACTAGAAATCCTGCCTCAGGAGTCAGATAATAAAAAAGAAATAAAAGGCATTCAAATTGGCAAAAAATAATTCAAACTCTCACTCTTTGCAGAGGGCATGATACTCTATGTGGAAAACCCAAAAGACTTCACCCCAAAATTGCTAGAACTCATACAGGAATTCAGAAAAGTGGCAGGATATAAAATAAATGCCAGAAATCAGTTCCATTTCTATTAACTAACAATAAGACAGAAGAAAGAGAAATTAAGAAGTTGATCCCATTTATAGTTGCACAAAAAACCATAAGATAACTAGGAATAAATCTAACCAAGGAGGCAAAGGATCTATACTCAGAAAACTACAGAACACTCATGAAAGAAATTGAGAAAAACACAAAGTGGAAAAGTGTCTATGCTCATAGATTTGAAGAAGAAATATGGTTAAAATGTGTATGCTACCTAGAACAATCTACACAATCAAAGGAATCCTTATCAAAAATGCCCATCAACTTTTTTTCACAGAGCTGGAACAAATAACCCTAAAATTTGTATGGAACCAGGAAAGGCCCTGAATAGCCAGAGGAATATTGAAAAATAAAGCCAAAGCTGGTGATGTCACAATTCTGGGTTTCAAGCTCTATTACAAAGGTGTAATCATCAAGACAGTATGGTACTGGCACAAAAAAAAAAAAAAAAAAAAAAGACACATGGATCAATGGAACAGAATAGAGAGCCCAGAAATGGTACACTAATCTTTGACAAATAATATCCAATGGAAAAAGCCTCTTCAACAAATGGTGTTAGGGAAAATTGGGCAGCCTCATGCAGAAGAATGAAGCTGGACCATTTTCTTATGCCATACACAAAAATAGACTCAAAATGGATGGAAGACATAAATTTCAGACAAACCAAAATCCTGAGGAAGCAACATAGGCAATCTCCTAGAAGAGAACACAGGCAGCAACCTCTGTGACCTCAGCCACAGAAACCCCTTGCTAGAGAAGTCCCCAAAGGCAAAGGAAACAAAGGCAAAAAAAAAAAAAAAAAAAGAACTATTGAGAATTCAAGATATAAAGCTTTTGCACAGCAAAAGTAATAGTTTACAAAACCAAAAGACAACTGACAGAATGGGAGAAGATATTTGCAAATGATATAGAGATAAAGGGCTAGTATCCAAAATCTATAAAGAACTTATCAAACTTGACACCCAATGAACAAATAAACCAATCAATATTGGGCAGAAGACACAAAAAGATATTTCTCCAAAGAAGACATCCAAATGACCGACACATGAAAAAAAAAATGCTCAAAATCATTCAGCATCAGGGAAATACAAATCTAAACCACAATGAGATATCACCTCACACCAGTCAGAGTGGCTAAAATTAACAAGTCAGAAAATAACAGATGTTGGTGAGGAGGCAGAGAAAGGGACCCCTCTTAGACTACTGTTAAGAATGCAAGCTGGTACAGCCATTGTAGAAAACAGTATGGAGGTTCCTCAAAAAGTTGAAAATAGAGCTACCCTATAACACAGCAACTGCACTACTAGGTATCTATCCCAAAGATACAAATGTAGTGATCCAAAGGGGCACATACACCCCAAGGTTTATAGCAGCAAGATACATAATAGCCACACTATGGACAAAGCCCAGATGTTCATCAATAGATGAATAGATACATATACACAATGGAATACTACTCAGCCACCAAAAATGAAATGCAACAGTGTGGATGGAACTAGAGGGTATTATACGAATTGAAATAAGTCATTCAGAGACAGACAATTATCATACAATCTCACTCATATGTGTAATTTAAGAAACAAAAGAGGATCGTAGGTGAAGGGAGGGAAAAAAAATAAAAAAAGATTAAATCATAGAAGGAGACAAACCATACAGACTTAATCGTAGGACACAGAGTTGCTGGATGGGGAGCAGGTGAATGGGGTAAATGGATGATGTACACTGAGGAGGGTATGTGACATAATGAGCACTGGATATTATATGAGACTGATGAATCACTGAATTCTACCTCTGAAACTAATACACAATGCTAATTAGATTTAAATAAAAATAAAATAAAGTAGGTAAATAATAAATATTTTAAAACCAAAAAATAATAATATTAAATCTAATAATACTAATAAGAATATTAAATGTAATAATACTAATCTAAAAAACAGAATACTAAAAAGAAGTGAGGCTGAAGCCACAAAAGTCATGGAGAAATATACAAATTATTAAAATGATGGAAGCCAGTCTGAAGTGACTACTTCTGTGTAACTAAAACTATATGTTGTCCTGGAAAAGGGAAATCTATGTGGAAAATATAAAGATCAATGTTTCCAGGGGCTTCAGGGGACAGGGGGTAAGGTAAATAGATGGAGCACTGGGGTTTCTAGGGTAGTGAAAATATTTCATTTGATACTATAATGGTGGATACATAACATTACACATATGTCAGAACTCATAGAACTTTACAACTTTAAAACTGGTGGGACTTGGAGGTTTAAAAATCAGCTGACTGAACATTGGGTGAGCCAGGTGGCCCAGTGATAGCTGGGTCACCACCCTTAAAGAGACAGCAGCCTATACAGAGAAACAGCATAAAAAAGGCAGTTTATATAACACAAGGGGCAAATGGCAGACAGATATATTCATACTGATTTTGGAGTGTGTTGGGGGACTTCTCCAATATTTCTCCAATTATGAGGAAGTTGGCACGTGCTATTTTCCTACCTACCTCCAGCATAAACACAGAGTCACCTGTGGGAGGTGGGGCCACACAGACACTTGCTACCTAAACTGCTGGAAATTTCCCATACCCATGAGTTTTCCTAAGGACTAACCCACTCCAAGCCTGCTAGCCTTGGCCTTGGGCTCAGAGCAATTTTTTTTTTTTTAAGCCATGCATGGGTGGCTCAGTTGGTTGGATGACTACCTTCGGCTCAGGTCATGATCCCAGAGTCCCAAGATCGAGTCCCGCATCGGGCTCCCAGCTCTGCGGGGAGTCTGCTTCTCCCTCTGACCTTCTCCTCGCTCATGCTCTCTCTCAAATAAATAAATAAAATCTTTAAAATAAAATAAAATAAAATAAAGCCATGCATGTGACTCATCCAGCCACCAAGTGCACAGTTGCCACACACTCCACCCAACCAGATGTTGTGTGTCCATCTGCCATGTTGTGCCCACATGCTACCCTGCACCCAATCGTGTGCCCCAAACGTTACTACATGCTATTCATAGCCTCACACCTCTGGCAAACCCTGCAAATGATCTCCAGCTGCTGGAGTGCCTCAGGGAATCAGGCATAGAACTAGTGAACCAGCACAAATTTTGCTAACATGCCATACCACTTTCAAGTTCCCCAGGAGGCACGCCCCCTCAGAACTGGCCTACCTGGGTCTCATTAATAGTACAGAGAACATACATAACCCAAAACAGGCAGAGAGTCAGTGCAGGTAACTGCACCAAAAGGAAAAGACACAGACACAACAGCAGGGTGTAAGTAACACATATAGGATATGCTCCTCCTTTTGGTGAATAGGGACACTGCATTGTAATGCACTCTCGGATCTCTTCTTTATAGTCACTACTTTCAAAAGCAAAGGACACAGTTGATTTTCTTTTTATTTTTTTTAATTTTTTAATTCTTTTCAGCATAACAGTATTCATTGTTTTTGCACCACACCCAGTGCTCCATGCAATATGTACCCTCCCTAATACCCACCACCAGGCTCCCAAATCTCCCACCCCCCACCCTTTCAAAACCCCTCAGGTTGTTTTTCAGAGTCCATAGTCTCTCATGGTTCATCTCCCCTTCCAATGTCCCTCAACTCCCTTCACCTCTCCATCTCCCCATGTCCTCCATGTTATTTGTTATGCTCCACAAATAAGTGAAACCATATTATAATTGACTCTATCTGCTTGACTTATTTCACTCAGCATAATCTCTTCCAGTCCCGTCCATGTTGATACAAAAGTTGGGTATTCATCCTTTCTGATGGAGGCATAATACTCCATAGTGTATATGGACCACATCTTCCTTATCCATTCGTCCGTGGAAGGGCATCTTGGTTCTTTCCACAGTTTGGCGACCGTGGCCATTGCTTCTATAAACATTGGGGTACAGATGGCCCTTCTTTTCACCACATCTGTATCTTTGGGGTAAATACCCAGTAGTACAATTGCAGGGTCATAGGGAAGCTCTATTTTTAATTTCTTAAGGAATCTCCACACTGTTCTCCAAAGTGGCTGCACCAACTTGCATTCCCACCAACAGTGTAAGAGGGTACCCCTTTCTCCACATCCTCTCCCACACATGTTATTTCCTGTCTTGCTAATTTTGGCCATTCTAACTGGTGTGAGGTGGTATCTCAATGTGGTTTTAATTTGAATCTCCCTGATGGCTAGTGATGATGAACATTTTTTCATGTGTCTGATAGCCATTTGTATGTCTTCAATGGAAAAGTGTCTCTTCATGTCTTCTGCCCATTTTTTGACATGATTATCTGTTTTTTGTGTGTTGAGTTTGAGAAGTTCTTTATAGATCCTGGATATCAACCTTTTGTCTGTACTGTCATTTGCAAATATCTTCTCCCATTCTGTGGGTTGCCTCTTTGTTTTGTTGACTGTTTCCTTTGCTATGCAGAAGGTTTAGATCTTGATGAAGTCCCAAAAGTTCATTTTTGCTTTTCTTTCCTTTGCCTTTGGAGACATATCTTGAAAGAAGTTGCTGTGGCTGATATCGAAGAGGTTACTGCCTATGTTCTCCTTTAGGATTCTGATGGATTCCTGTCTCACGTTGAGGTCTTTTATCCTTTTCGAGTTTATCTTTGTGTACGATGTAAGAGAATGGTCGAGTTTCATTCTTCTACATATAGCTGTCAAATTTTCCCTGGGGAATTCTACCAAACTTTCAAAGAAGAAATAGCACCTATTCTCCTGAAGCTGTTTCAAAAAATTGAAGCAGAAGGAAAACTTCCAGACTCTTTGATGAAGCCAGCATTACCCTGATCCCCAAACCAGGCAAAGACCACACCAAAAAGGAGAATTTCAGACCAATATCACTGATGAATATGGATGCTAAGATTCTCAACAAGATCCTAGCAAACAGGATCTGACAGCACATTACAAAGATTATCCACCATGAACAGGTGAGATTCATCCCTGGGTTACAAGGATGGTTCAACATTTGCAAATTAATCAATGTGATGGAACAAATCAATAAGAGAAGAGAGAAGAACCACATGGTCCTCTCAATTGATGCAGAAAAAGCATTTGACAAAATCCAGCATCTGTTCCTGATTAAAACGCTTCAAAGTATAGGGATAGAGGGAACATTCCTAAACTTCATAAAATCTATCTATGAAAGACCCACAGCAAATATCATCCTCAATGGGAAAAAGCTCACAGCCTTCCCGTTGAGATCAGGAACACTACAAGGATGTCCACTCTCGCCACTCTGTTCAACATAGTATTAGAAGTCCTAGCAACAGCAATCAGACAACAAAGAGAAATAAAAGGTATCCAAATTGGCAAGGAAGAAGTCAAACTCTCTCTCTTAGCAGATGACATGATTCTTTATATGGAAACCCCAAAAGATTCCACCCCCAAACTACTAGAACTCATACAGCAATTCAGTAACGTGGCAGGATACAAAGTCAATGTACAGAAATCAGTGGCTTTTTATACACTAACAATGAAAATACAGAAAGGGAAATTAGAGAATCAATTCCATTTACTATAGCACCAGGAACCATAAGATACCTGGGAATAAACCTAACCAAAGAGGTAAAGGATCAAGGAACTACAGAACACTCATGAAAGAAATTGAAGAAGGCACAAAAAGATGGAAGACCATTCCATGCTCTTGGATCGGTAGAATAAACATTGTTAAAATGTCTATTCTGCCTAGAGCAATCTATACTTTTAATGCCATTCCGATCAAAATTCCCCTGGTACTTTTCAAAGAGCTGGAGCAAATAATCCTAAAATTTGTGTGGAATCAGAAGAGACCCCCGAATCACTAAGGAAATGTTAAAAAACAAAAATAAAACTGGCGGCATCATGTTACCTGATTTCAAGCTTTACTACAAAGCTGTGATCACCAAAACAGCATGGTACTGGCATAAAAACAGACACATAGACCAGTGGAACAGTGTAGAGAGCCCAGATATGGACCCTCAACTCTATTGTCAAATAATCTTCGACAAAGCAGGAAAAAATATACAATGGAAAAAAGACAGTCTCTTCACAGTTGATTTTGATAACACATAGAAACAGACACAGAAAGGCAGACAAAATGAGGAGAGAGACAGGTTTGTCCGAAATGAAAGAACAGGACAAGACCATGGCCAGAGATCTAACGAAGAAGATATAAGTAACTTGCTTAATAGAGAATTTAAAACAATGATTATTAGAATACTCACTGAACTTGAGAAAGGATTGGAAGAATGAGTGAGAACCTTAACACAAATACAAGGAACAATAGCAGAGGTAGAAGTTACAATAAATGAAATGAGAAACACACTTGATAGAATGAACAGCAGGATGGAAGAAGTAGAGGAATGAATCAGTGATATAGAAGACAGAGAAACAGAACAAATCAAACTGAACAAAAGAAAGACAAGAATTATACAAAATGAGAATATGCTTAGGGAACTCAGTGACTCCATCAAATGTAATAACATTTGTATTATAGGAGTCCCAGAAGAAGGAGAGAGACAAAAGAAAGCAGAAAACTTATTTGAAGAAATGATAGCTGTAAATTTCCCAAATCTAGGAAAACAAACAGATATAAGTTCCAGGAGACACAGATTATTCCCATCAAATCAAAAGCAGACCCACACTAACCCATTTTATAATTTAATTGGCAAAAATATAGTGATAAAGAAAAAAAATCTTAAAATCAGCAAGATAGAAGTAGTCAGTAACTTACAAGGGAAAACCCACAAGGCTAGCAGGAGATTTTTCAAGAGAAACTTTGCAAGCCAGAAGGTGATAGGAGTTAAGGAATTAATAGTTAGGGAACTGGGCTTGAGCAAGGTTGCACAAACATCTGCAGGAAACATCTGCAGATCAAGCTTTACATGCCTAAAACCAGACAAACAGACACTAGACAAATAATCTGCTAATGGGCCTAAGGAATAAAAAAAAAAAAAAGTTGTAAGTAGATTGTGTAAGGTTAAACAATGGGCCTAAATAACAGAAAGCTAGGACATAGCACTATGACCACCAGGTCCTTGGTATCACAGCCTTATACAGAAAATCCTTAAACTGACCAATGGACAAAATGTCACCAGGGATCCATGAACTCTTCCCCCTGCCCAGATAAGACTCATAAAAACCCTGAAACAATGCCACCTCTGTGGCTTAGTTCTTTTAATATCTCCTGTTCAGGGGTCTTTCTTTTTTTCCGAAGCCTGCACATGAAGAGTCCTTCTTTCTGCTCAGTAAACGTTTTGCTTCTCACCCACTCATTGTCTTGTCTGGGACTCTCATTCTTTGAGTTCTCTCAGACATGAATCTCAGAAACACTGAACACTGGTAACACAGGGAGTGGCATGAAATACTCAAAGTGCTGAACTGGAAAATTCTGCAACCAAGAATAGTCTATCCAGCCAAGTTGTCAGAATAGAAGGTCAGATAAAGAGTTTCCCATATAAACAAAAACTAAAGGGGTACATCACCATCAGACCAGCCATGCAGCAATATAAAAGAGGATACTTTGAGTGGAAAAGAAAGACCAAATGACAGTATAGATGTAGGAAGAACAAAGGCAGTCAAAATGAGTATTCCTGTAAAAAATTAGTCAATGAAATCACACACAAAAAAGATATAAAATATAGTAACATACTTAAAAGGTGGGGAAAAGAGAAAATAATGGGCTCAAACTTAAAATACCGTCAACCTATTATAGACTATTTGCAGAAGAAGTTATATACAAACCTAATGGTAACCATATATCTAAAACCACTAATAAATATGCAAAGATAAAAGATTAAATCCAAATATATCACTAAAGAAAACAGCAAAACTTAAAAGAGGGAAAGATAAGAAAAGATTAGAAAAAATCCTCAGAAACAAGTACTAAAATGGCAATAAATACATATCTATCAATAGTTATTTTGAATGTTAATGGACTATATGCTCTGATCAAAAGACAGGATGACAGAATGGATTAAAAAAAAAAAGACCCGGGACGCCTGGGTGGCTCAGTTGGTTAAGTGGCTGCCTTCGGCTCAGGTCATGATCCCAGCATCCTGGGATCGAGTCCCACATCAGGCTCCTTGCTCCACAGGGAGCCTGCTTCTCCCTCTGCCTCTGCCTGCCACTCTGTCTGTCTGTGCTTGCTCTCACTCTCTCCCTTTCTGACAAATATATAAATAAAATCTTTTAAAAATTAAAAAAAAAAAACACCTATCTATATGTTGCGTATAAGAGACTGTTTTTAGTCCTAATGCACATGCAGATTGAACATGAGAGGATGGAAAACATTTACCATGCAAAAATTGTCAAAAGAAAGCCAGTAGCAAAGGGACAAAATGGACTTAAAAACAAAGACTGTAACAAGAGACAAAGGACAGTATACAGTAAGAAAGGGAACGATTCGATAAGAAGATATAACAATTGTTAATATTTATGCACTCAACTTGGGATCACCAAGTATATAAAATATATAACAAACAAAAAGGAACTAATTTACAAAAACAAAAAGGAATAATAATTCAATTACAGTAGGGGATTTCAACACCCCACTCATATCAATGGACAGATCATCTAAGCAGGAAGTCAACAAGGAAACAATGGCTTTGAATGACATACTGGAATACTGGAATAGATGGATTTGACAGATATATTCAAAATATTCTATCCTAAATCACCAGAATACACCGTCTTTTCAAGTGCACATAGAACATTCTCCAGAACGGATCACATATTAGGTCACAAAACAAGCCTCAACAAATTCAAGAAGATTGAAATCATACCATGCATATTTTCTGACTACAGTGCTAAGAAATTAGAAGTCAACCACACACAAAATAAAATAAAATAAAATAAAATCTGTAAATTAGAAGTCAACAACAAGAAAAGAAAAAAAATGGGAAAGACCACAAATATATGGAGGTTAAACAACAAGCTACTAAATAATTAATCAATCAACCAGGAAGTGAAAGAAGAAAAAAAATGTACATAGAAACAAATGTAAATGAAAACATAACAGTCCAAAACCTCTGGGATACAACAAAAGCAGTTCTAAGCAGGAGGTATATATCCATACAGGTCTAACTCAAGAAGCAAGAAAAATCTCAAATAAACCACCTAATCTTATACCTAAAGGAGCTAGAAAAAGAACAGCAAGAAAAATACTAAAAACTAACTAATTAATTAACTAACTAACTAAATAAATAATAAAACAACAGAAGGAAGGAGATAATAAAGATTAAAGCAGAAATAAAAGAGGGGCACCTGGGTGGCTCAGTGTGTTAAAACCTCTGCCTTTGGCTCAGGTCATGATCCCAGGGTCTTGGGATCAAGCCCTGCATTGGGCTCTCTGCTTGGTGGGGAGCCTTCTTCCTCCTCTCTCTCTGTCTGCCTCTCTGCCTGCTTGTAATCTGTGTCTGTCAAATAAGTAAATAAAATCTTAAAAAAAAAAAAGAAAGAAAAGATAAAGTAAATAAAAAAAGAGAATAGAACGAGGAGCTGATTCTTTGAAAAATACCAGTAAAATTGATAAACCTCTAGCCAGAGTTATCAAGAAAAAAAGAGAAAGAATTCAAATAAATAAAATCACAAACAAGAGAGGAGAAATAATAACCAACCTCACAGAAATAAAAAAAAAATCATAGAAGAATATTATAAAAAGCTATATACTAATAAATTGCAAACCCAGAAAAAAAATAGAGAAATTCTTAGAAACATATAAATTACCAAAACTGGTATGTAAATAGAAAATTTTAACAGACTGATAGCTACCACAGAAATTGGTACAGACTACCACAGAAAATTTTAACAGACTGATAGCTACCACAGAAATTGAATTGGTAATTAAAAAACTCCCAACAAACAAAAGTTCAGGACCAGGTAGCTTGACAGGCAAATTCTATCAAATACTTACAGAGTTAGTACCTATTTTTCTCAAACTGTTACTAAAAATAGAAAAGGAAGAAGAATATTCCAAATTCATTCTATGAGGCCAGCATTACCCTGATACCAAACCAGATAAACACCTCACTAAAAGAGGGAACTAAAAGCCAACATCCCTGGTCAATATAAATGCAAAAATTCTCAGCAAAATACTAGCAAAACAAATCCATCAATACATTTTAAAAACTCGTTCACCATGATCAGGTGAGATTTATTCCTGGGTTACAAAGGTGGTTCAATATTCAAAAATCAATCAACATGGTACATCATATCAATAAGAAAAAATAAGAATGATACAATCATTTCAATAGACACAGAAAGATCATTTGACAACGTTACAACATCCATTCATGATAAAAATCCTCAACAAAGTAGGCATAGCAGGAATATACCTCAACATAATAAAGGCAGTATATTAAAAAAAACACAACTAACATCATCCTTAAGGGGCAAAAACTAACAGCATTTCCCCTAAATCAGGAAATAGGCAGAAATGTCTACACTAACTTCTTTTTTTCAACATAGTACTGGAAGTTCTAGCCACAACAATCAGACAACAAAATGAAATAAAAGGCATCTAGGCATCTAAATTAGTAAGGAAGAAGTAAAACTTTCACTATTTACAGATGACATATTATATATAGCAAATCTGAAAGACTCCACCAAAATAGCTAAAACTGATAAATTCAGGAAAGTCACTAGATACAAAATTAATCTTCAAAAAAATTGTTGCATTTCTATACACCAATAATAAATAAGTAGAAAGAAAAATTAAGAAAACAATCCCATTTACAACTGTACAAAAAATAATAAGATACCTAGGAATAAACCTAACCAGAGAGGTAAAAGACCTGAAGTGTTAAAACTATAGAACACTGATAAAAGAAATTGAAGACTATACAAAGAAATGGAAAGACATTCCATGCTCATGGATTGCAAGAACAAATATTGTTAAAGTGTCTGTACTACCCAAAGTAGTCTACTATTTTCATGTAATCTTAATCAAAATACCACCAGCATTTTTCACAGAACTAGAAGAAATAATCCTAAAATTCACATGAAACCACAAGAGACCTGAAATACCCAAAGCAATCTTGAAAAGCAAAGTGGGAGACATCACAGTTCTGGACTTCAAGATACATTACAAAGTTGTAGTAATCAAATCAGTGTGGTACTGGAAAAAAAATAGAAAAAAATAGACATCGATCACTGCAAAAGAATGGAAAACCCAAAAATAAATCCACAATGATATGGTCAGTTAATCTTTGACAAAGCAGGAAAGAATATCCAATGGAAAAGAATCTCTTCAACAAATTGTTGGGACAACTAAATAGGAACATACAAAAATTGAAACTGGATTACTTTCTCATAACATACACAAAAATAAAGTCAAAATAGATTAAAGACCTAAATGTGAGAACTGAAACCATTAATATCCTAGAAGAAAACACAGATAGTATCTTCTTTGACATCAGCTATAGCAACTTCTTTATACATATGTCTTCTGAGGCAAGGGAAACAGAAGCAAAAATAAACAATTGGGATTTAATAAAAATAAAAAGCTTCTGCACAGCAAAGGAAACAATCAACAAAACTAAAAGGCAAGGTAATGAATAAATAAAATCTTAAAAAGTGTGGGGGGTTGCCTAGGTGGCTCAGTTAGTTAAACACCTGCTAAGGCTTGGGTTATGATCCCAGGGTCCTAGGATCAAGACCTGCATCTGGCTCCCTGCTCAGCAGAGAGTCTGCTTCTCCCTCTGCCTGCCACTACCCATGCTTGTGCTCTCTCTCTCTCTCTTTCACTGTCATTTATTTTTTAATCTAACACGCAACATATGGAATGGGAGAAGATATTTGCAAATAAATATCTGCAAAAACAGTTAATATCCAACATAGATAAAGAACATATTAAACTCAACACCCAAAAAACAAATAATACAATTAAAAATGGACAGAAGGCAAGAATAGACATTTTTGCAAAGACATAGATGGTCGTCATTATCAGTTATCATCAGGAAAATACAAATCAAAATTATAGTGAGCTATTACCTCACACTTGTCAGGGTGATTAAAATAAAAAAACAAAACAAAACAAGAAACAACAGGTGTTGGCAAGGATGTGGAGAAAAAGAATACCTCTTGCACCATTGGTGGGAATACAAACTGATGCAGTCACTCTGGAAAACAGTATGGAGGTCCCTCAAAAAGTTAAAAATAGAACTATCCAGCAACTGCAAAACACTAATTCAAAGGGATACATGCACCTCTATGTTTATAGCAGCATTATTTACAACAGCCAAGATGTGGAAGTAATCCAAGTGTCCATGTACTGATGAATGGATAAAAAGATATATAGATATGAATTTTATATATATATATATATATATATACACATATATATATACACATATATAGGAATATATTGGAATTATATGTATAATTTAATATTCAATAGTGTATATACATAATGGAATATTATAAAGTCATAAAAAAGAATGAAATTTTGTCAGAGAAAAACAAATACCATAGGATTTCACTCATTTGGAAATTAAGAAATAAAAGAAATTAGCAAAGAGAAAATAAGAGAGAGAGAGACAAATCAAGAAATAGATTCTGGGATGTCTGGGTGGCTCAGTCCATTTTACTTTTGGCTCAGGTCATGATCTTCAGGTGGTGAAACAGGTCTAAATCAGGCTCTTTGCTCAGTGCATAGTCTACTTGTCCCTCTTCCTCCCTCTCTGTCCCTCCCCCTACTGGCACACAGGCATACTCCCTCTCTCTCAAATAAATAAATATAAAGTAATTAATTAACTAATAATAAATAAAATTTTAAGAGAAAAAAAGAAATAGATTTTTAATTATAGAGAACAATCTGGTGCAGAGGAAAGGGTTTGGAGAGAGGTTAAATAGGTGACGGCAATTAAGCAGTGCACTTGTCATCATGAATACAAGGGGGTGTATGGAAGTGTTGAATCACTACATTATACACCTGAAAGTAATATAGTACTTTATGTTAACTAATTGGAATTAAAATAAAAGTTAAAATAAAACTAAAAAATAAAACATTTATTAATTTTAAAGAACTTCCAAGTGCTCACATAGAATCACGAAATTATAGTAACTCGATTTCTGTTCCTTGTTTTTTTAATCATTGTTTATTTTGAATTTCCTACTTACATAAACACGCACACACAAATCTAATCTGGGGGATGGGAGTGTCAGGGAGGATCACATAACTGAGTCCTCAGAGCAAGGATGTCGAATACAATGTTTATCAAAAGATAAGTAATAAAGTGGTGCTTGACAAATACAAGCACAAACGAATATATATAATATGCATATATAGATATAATATATGTGGAGATGTATATTGGCACAAACAAATATATATATATGTATAAAAGATACACATATATGCATACATAAAATGCAAAGTTAAGTATAGCACTTGTTCTAATTAGACCTTAGAACAAAAATTATTATTATTATTATTTTATTATTTTTTGGGGGGTGAATGAGTATTTTATCAATGAAAAGGTTTAGAATGGCTGGAGGTAATAAAAAGCAGACTAATTTTTAGTTGGGTTTTTATTGTTTTCAAATTCTCTACTGACAATCCAACCCCTGCCCTTTGTATCCCACTACTTGAGTTTAATCTCTATAATAGCTGCAAATTGTTCTGAGACTGACCAAAAAAGTAAATAAATAAATGAAGGAATGCATCAATTTCAGCACTTTTAAATAATCTAAGAAAGTCAAAGGAATTTTGACAAGATTTTCCTCTTTCACATAGCTTTCCACTTTTATTAACTGATTGGCTAGGAGCTAGAACTAATTGATAGCTTTAGTTGTGTAAACTTCATTATTAGAGGCAGCTCTCAGGGAATATGTGACTGCATAAATAGAGTACTTGATTAAGTTGTAGAGACCCAGGGAGC